>JASDQU010688643.1:36524-49890 GCA_032191745.1 Picea mariana
GAAGCTTATATGGTGAGGTGGCATCCAAATGGTTTGGATCTTACTCACTTTGATGATTTAGTGGGATCATCCTAACCTCCTCATCTTATCCTCTTCAACTTATAAAAGGAGAGGAGGTCTCATGGAGAAAGTTAACTTGAGCTTTTGGTTGGCTTGGAATTATTAGCTTGCTTAGAGTGGCTTTGAGATTTGCTTTGTCAAGATAGATTGTGAGTAGCTATCAGATCTATGGTTTCAGAATCTTTGGAGCAAGAAGTGTGTGGGGAACAAAGGACAGTAGGAAGGGACCTTGCGTCATCAAGGCAATGGTTGTAAGTTTCTCTTTCAATTAATATGATACAGTGATATATTTTTTTCCCATAAAGTGAGATCTACTTTATTACATAATTCCTTGATCATATGTATAGATTAGCTATTGGTTATATTATTTGCTTTCACTTTGGTTGGTTTGTGCTATTTTGATCTTGACCGCACAAGAGCGCTGGAGCGAAGCAAGGAACAACAGATTCCAAGGAAGCGATTACAAGGTACATATCTTCTTCTCACTTCCAATTTAATTCAATAGTTAGATCTAGGGAAAGCGGTATATTATGTCCTGTTTTAATCTAGATTCAGGTGGATCTAGGGAGATCGGTTTGTGTCCGCACTCACGGATTTATCCTGAAACACCTAGTGTAGTGGATTCAAACAAGCTTAAGAAAGTAAAGCATACAAAATCGTGGCTAGTACAGCTAGCAACAGGAACAAAAAGAAAAGTAACAGATTTCGTTTCTAATTGTGAATTCAGTTTAGATGGCCAAAACACAAAGTTAAATCTGAATATTCTACCGTTAGGGTCTTACGATATAATTATTAGAATGGACTGGTTAGAGAAGCATAAAGCAATTTTGTATTGTTATGAAAAATCACTTACTTACAGAGATGAAAACAACACTGTTAGGACAGTACAAGGCATTAGAAAACCAATCTCAGTTAGGCAGATTTCAGCAATGCAGTTTAAGAAGTGCATGAGTAAAGGTTGTCAGATTTATGCTATCCAAGTGAGAAATCTGTTGGAAAATGAAAATAAACCTAGCCTAGAAAATTTTGTCGTCCTACATGAATTTAGAGATTTTTTTGTAGACAAAATACCCAAATTTCCCTAAGAAGAGAGATAGACTTCTCTATCGATCTGTTGCCTAGATCGGCCCCTATATCTAAGGTACCCTACAGAATGATTTTACCCGCATTAACAGAGTTAAAAATTCAACTACAAGAACTGTTGGACAAGGAATACATTAGACCAAGTGTCTCACCGTGGGGAGCACCAGTCCTTTTTGTTAAAAAGAAAGATAGAACTCTAAGATTATGCATTGATTACAGACAGTTAAACAAAATGATTTTCAAGAATAAATACCCCCTACCTAGAATCAATGATCTTTTTGACCAAGTGGGAGGGGCAAAGATTTTTTCTAAATTGGATTTAAGATCTGATTATCACTAGGTCAGAATAAAGGATGAAGACATAAGTAAAAAACCATTCAGAACGAGATATGGACATTATGAATTTGTTTTTATATTGTTTGGTCTCACTAACACACCAGTAATGTTTATGTGTTTAATGAACAACATTCTTAGTCAGTATCTGGATACGTTTGTTTTGGTTTTTATTGAAGATATCCTAGTGTATTTGAAAACAAAAGAAGAACATGAAGAACATATAAGGATAGTATTGCAAACTTTAAGAAAACACAAGTTGTATGCAAAATTTGACAAATGTGACTTTTATCAAAAGAAAATACAGTTCCTAGGAAATGTAATATCTAAAAAGGGTATTCCAATCAACCCAGAGAAGATAAGAACCATCATGGAATGGCCTATCCCTAAGTATGTAATGGACATCCGGTCATTCATGGGAATCACTGGGTACTACCGTAGATTTATAGATGGATTCTCTAAGATTGCATACCCTATAACATCCCTATAGAAAAAGGGAACTAAGTTTATTTGGTCACAGAAATGTCGGGATAGTTTTAATAAGTTAAAATAATTGTTAACAACCACACCCATTTTAAGGGTAGCACACCCGGATAAAGACTTCATAGTCTACGTGGATGCGAGCAAAGAGGGTTTGGGAGGTGTCATAACCCAAGAAGGGCACGTTATTTGTTACGAGTCATGTAAACTAAAAGAGAACGAATGAAACTACGTCAATCAAGACTTGGAATTAGCAGTTGTAATCCATGCGTTAAAAATTTGGTGACATTATATAATGGGAAGAAAATTTTTGTTGCTAACTGATAAGAGTGGTGTAAAATTCTTGTTTAGTCAACCAGATCTTAATGCAAGGCCAACAAGGTAGCTGACCTTCTTGAGCGAATTCGATTTTGATATAAGACACATCAAGGGTAAGGAAAACAAAGTGGCAGATGCCTTAAGTAGAAGAATTCATGGGTTGTTTTAGATAAACATTAGCAGGGCAGAAAGCGACATTGAGCAAAGGATAAAAGCTGCAAGTAATAATGATGAAAAATACATTAAAACAATGGAAAATTTACAAAATAATGCAGAAAATTTAGACAAAGAGATATGATTTTGGACATAAATGGATTACTAAGATTCAAAAAAAGGTTGTGCATACCAGATTCAGCTGAATTAAAGCTAATAGTTTTGGATGAAGTACACAAGAAGCCATATTCTGGTCATCCGGGATACCAGAAAATGGTAACAGCATTGAGAAGTTATTTTATTGTCCCAATATGAAAGGAGAGACAACATAATACTTATCTAAGTGCCTATATTATGAACAGGTGAAGGCTGAACACCAGCACCTCGTTGACATTTTACATCCCCTACCTGTACTAGAATGGAAGTGGGCAACTATATCACTGAATTTTATCATAGGTTTGCCTAAAACTCAAAAACAGAATGATTCAATTATGGTATTAATTGATAATCTTAGTAAGTCTGCACATTTTATTCCTATGAAATCTACTTATAAAGCTATTAACATTGCTAAAATATTTATGAAGGAAATTTTTAGACTGCATGGTATTCCTAAAATGGTGATTTCGGATAGAGATGTCAAGTTTACATCAAGGTTTTGGAAAGAATTATTTGCAGGGTTGAATACTAACTTGAATTTCAGCACAAGCTACCATCCACAAACGGATGGGAAAACTAAGCGAACAAACCAGATCGTTGAAGATATGTTACGAATGTACATAAGGATGAAACCAACTAAGTGGGAGGAATACCTACACTTAGTGGAATTTGCGTACAATAAAGGTTATCAGTCATTGGCTAAGATGAGCCCCTTAGAAGTACTGTATGACAGAAAGTTTACAACTCCAATTAGTTTGGATGACCCAGTTGAATGACTCATGATGGGACCATAAATGCTCCATAAAATGGAGAAAATGACAAGAAAGGTACAAAATAATTTAAAAGAGGCATAGGATAGACAGAAAATCTATGCATATCTAAAAAGAAGACATCAGGAATTTCAAGTTGGAGACCACGTTTATTTAAAAGTCAAAGAAAGAAGGAGTTCATTAAAGCTAGGGAACTGTTCAAAGTTGGCGCCCAAGTTTTGTGGTCCCATCAAGATCTTAACTTGAATTGGACCCGTGGCATATCAATTGGCACTTCCTTCAAATTTGAAAGTTCATAATGTATTTCATGTTTCTTTGTTAAAACCATATGTTCATGATCCTACTCACATGATCGATTGGAACATGGTGCAGGTAGAACCAGAAGGTGAGTTCCAAGTGGAACCTCTGCGCATTCTGGACAAGAGAGAAACATTACTATGGAACAGAGCCATCACCCACGTAAAAGTGCAATGGAAGCACTTTAGTCCTGAGGAGGCCACTTGGGAATTGCAGGAATATTTGCAGAAATCTTATTGTAACGTCCCCTAGCCTTCAACCCCACTACTGGGAAATGCTACTATGTGGAAACACTCTCATACTTATGCAGTATGCATTTAAATAAATTTAAATAGCTTAGCAGAGTAAACATGTAATTACTGCTAACATACAGAATTAATGGAATCAACAGTAAATATCATCACAACGGAATACATGATAATATTGCAAGCATCACATACATGCACTTTAATTGAAACTAAAGACATGCATATACTTATCTTTGAAATGGTAGTAGCTCATCCAACCACTTGTAGACATTCCATGAACCTCCCATCCTTAGAACACCCTACTCATCATGCTCAGCAGTGGGTCACCCCCAAGCTGGGACTAAGCTCCACCCACAACAAGGAAATCCTAGACTAGGCTGAGGTTATAGGAAAACTGCACAGAGAAATCGGAAGGATTCTCCCCGAGAGCTTTCTTACACCCACTACTCACAGCCTCTCATTCCCCACATACTTGTTCCACCCGGGAGTATAAACCTTCAAAAGAACATTCCATCGATGCTTCACCTCCCTTCTAGGCCTCAGCAATAGGTGAGCTCAGGAATTCTCAGATATTCTTACTTGGTGTTGGACTCTCTCTAGAAGAAAACCACTTCCCAACAAACTCTCTCACCTGGAGAGAGCTTCGCACAGGCCTAACAACCTACCTCTTCTACCACGGGCCTGAAAACCTAGTTCTTCAACCAATTCCCAACTCAATTCCCGCAAGTTCAGAATAACAGCAACAGCATCAACGTTTGGTTAACTCACAGGTGACAAAAGCAACAGGAAAATGGGGTGTGGAAACAAGAAACGACAACAGGACACTAAGACACAACACGGTTCAGGTAACATCAATTTTCCAGATGTGTGACAATAAATTCATGCATAGGTCGAAACAGACTCAATAGTTCAGACAAAGGGTGTACTGGCTTCCTAAGAAAACATCACAGGCCTTGGGTTTCAGAGTTGCATGAGGCTTCAGAACTCAGATGCAGAGACAACCCCTCCCCTAGTTCAGGCAACGAACCGTCCGATGGAGGCCCAACCCCCATCATGGTTCAATTATTGGGTTAAATTTCAAGTGTCGGGTTCGACACGTCTCCCATGAGGCTGCATGCTCTCCATCAGTGTGCATCCCCTTTTTCTCATGTTCCCCTTTTTCTAGGAACTTAGGATAAAAACCTACATTTCACATAACTTTTGGAATAATAATGAATTAGTATTCCCAAGGACTTTAGCCCTTAATATTAGCCCCTCTTTCTAACCTTTCATCCCCTTTTTCATTACCCACCTTGTGGAAGCTTAGTCCCCCATGACTCTTTCTTCGTGGTCGGTCTACACGCAGTGATGTTCATATATTATATTAATGATCTGCATAATTACATATACAAAAATCAGGCTTTTGGCCTGAATACTTAGGCTCTCTAGCCTAATAAACACATAAGCCCACTAGCTTATCAATACTCGTCTCACTAGCCTACAAAACATGATTACAGTTCATAAACGTGATTATAATTCATAATATAACTGGGGCACTGTCGGGGTATATTACAATCCCCTCCCATTTGTTTTTCAATGTCCTCAGTGCAACGTTTACACAGCATCAACAAGATTTCCAAAATATTCAAAAATATGTGGGTATTCTTCCTGCATAGCATCCTCATGCTCCCATGTCACGTCCTCAGGACTGTACTAGGTCCACTGGACCTTTACAAAGATATGGCTCGATTCCAAAGATATTTTCTTTTCTAGTCCAATATGCGCATAGGATGCACTTGCAGGACACCTTCTTGCTCCACCTGAATCACATTCCAATCAATTACATGATTAGCATTAGGTATATATTTCTTAAGTAATGAAACATGAAACACATTATATACATTCATGGATGCAAGTAATGCAATCATATATGCAATGGGCCCAATCCTTTCTAGGATTTCAAATGGTCCACAAAATCTGGCTACCAACTTAGCACAGTTTCCCAGCTTCAGGGAACTACTGTTAGCTTTTACTTTCAAAAGAACATGATCACCCACTTTGAATTCCCTGTGGATTTTGTTCTTATCAGCATAACGTTTTTCCCTGTCTTTGGTAGCTTTCAAATTTTGCTTAATTTTTAGCATATGTTCTTCCATTTCCTTGAGAAACTCTAGCCCAACTACTACCCTATTAGCTAGATTATCCCATCTTATTGTAATATTGCACTTTCTTCCATAAAGTGCTTCAAATGGTCTCATCTTCAACGATGCTTGATACCCATTGTTGTAGGAAAATTCTACCAAATGTAGGTAGTCTTCCCATTTCGATGGTTTTTCCATTACATACATCCTTAGTATGTCTTCTATTACTTGATTCACCCTCTCTGTCTTTCCATCAGACTCAGGATGATAGGTTGTACTAAATTTCAGATTCATTCTGAACCCCTTGAATAACCCCTTTCAGAAATTTGAGGTAAATTTTCGGTCTCTGTCAGACACAATTGTCTTAGGGATTTTGTGCAAGCATGTTATTTCCTTCACAAAGATGTCGGCAACATTTGTTGCCTTGTAAGTAGTCTTTAATGGAATGAAATGGGAAGCTTTCGTAATATTTCCCACCACCACCATAATTGAATCATGTTGCTTGCCTGCTCTGGGAAATCCTATGGTGAAATCCATTGTCACTACTTCCCACTCCCACTCAAGAATGGGTAAAGGTTGCAGCAACCTTGTTGGGTGTCTTTGTTCAACTTTAACCTTTTGGCACTCCATACATCTGGTGATGCATTCAATGATCTCTTTCTTCATACTTGGCCAAAAGTAATGGCTCTTGACTGCTTCCATGGTTTTCTGATATCTAGGGTGCCCTGCATAAGGAACATTGTGCATTTCATGCAAAATCACAAGTTTCAAATACTAGACATTAGATACATAAATTATGTTCGTGTACAGAATTATTCCATCAATTTCCAATTTATAACTCTCCACTTTCTATGGCATCTTACCTTGTTGTAGCCTTTCTACCAAATCCACATACTGCAAATCTGTATTTGCAACCTCCAAAAGTATGATTTTAATATCATTTCAGTACATGTTAATGGTTGTAGCATGTAATTCATGTACTCTCTTGTTGAGTGCATTGGCCACTTTATTTTCCTTCCCTTTGATATGCTTGATATCAAAATCGTACTCACAGAGAAACTCCAGGCACCTACTCTGTCTAGCGTTCAAGTTTGGCTGATCAAAAAATTACTTCATACCATTATGGTTTGTCCTCAGTTCAAACCTCCTTCTCATGAAGTAATGCCTCCATTTATTTAGAGCATGTACTATGGCTTCCAACTCCAAATCATGAGTTGTATAGTTCCTTTCATGATATTTCAAAATTCTGGATTCATAACAAATTACGAATCCATTTTGACTGAGGACCCCTCCCAATCCATCTTTGCACGCATCAGTGCACACCACGAAATCTTTGTTTGGATCTGCAATCCTTAAGATTGGAGCACTGGTTAACAGTTGCTTCAATTTCTTAAAGATTTTCTCACAATCCTCTATCCACTGAAACTTCTTCTCCTTCCTTTGCAAGGAAGTGATAGGGTGAGCAATCCTCTAGAATCCTGCGATAAACCTTTTGTAATAACCAACTAATCCCATGAAGGATCTAACTTCTATCATGTTCTTTGGCGTTCACCATTCTCTAATGGCCTCAACCTTCTCAGGATCTACAGCTATCCCATCCTTCGAAATAATATGCCCCAAGTAATGGATTTGCTCCTGATAAAACGAGCACTTGCTCAACTTGGCATGTAGTTGGTTTTCTCTTAGCACCTGCAACACCATCCTCATATGTTGTTCATGCTCTTCCTCTGACTTAGAATACACCATAATGTCATCCAAAAATACTATGACAAACTTGTCTAGACAGTCCATGAATACACCATTCATCAAACGAATAAAAACAAGGGCTGCATTTGACAACCCAAATGGCACCACTGTGAACTTGTAATGACCATACCTTGCTCTAAAGGTGGTCTTGCTGATGTCTTCATCCTTTATCCTTACTTGGTGATATCCTGACTTGAGATATATTTTTGAAAATATCTTAGCATCCTTCATCTGATCAAATAGATCATCGATACTGGGAAGAGGATATTTGTTCTTTACAGTTACTTTGTTCAATTGTCTCAAATCGATACACAATCTCATCTTTCCATCCTTCTTCTTCACGAACAGGACCGGGGCACCCCAAGGTGACACACTTCGGTGTATATACCCCTTATTCAGAATATCTTCAAGTTGTATTTGAAGTTCTTTCATCTCTGGTGTACTCATTATAAAAGGAGCTTTTGATACTGGAGTTGCTCCAGGCATCAAGTTTACAGAAAAATCAATATCTCTCTTCAGGGGTAATCCAGGTACCTCTTGAAATACATCTTCAAACTCCTTTAGTACCACATGATATCCAATACTTGATACCTTATCCTTAGGTGTTTCCTCCACATGGGCTGGAAATAATTGGCATCCTTTTTTGTAGCACTTCTTCAACTGCATTGTTGAGATTTCTCTGATAGCAACAACTCTGGGATAGCAACAATACTTTTCATGTTTGATTCTTGACAAATGCAAAATTTCCACCACTCTAGGATCTACATAATTATGGCAATCCCCTGAATCAATTAAAATAGTAAATGGTTGGTTGTTAATCATAACTTCTACTTCAATCATGTGAGATTGAAATTCATCTTGCTTGTTGTCCAAGGCTGCATAGATCCTTGGCATTCTACTGCCCATGTCCTCCATTGTTTCATCTTGTTGAACATTATGGACAGCTCTCCTTTGCCATTTTTGTGGGGACTATCTTTGTACTTATGGTTTCCCTGACAGCCGCAACACTGAATGGGTGTCTGTCTTGGCCTTTGTTCCCCTACTTCAGCCATTCTTGTCTCTCTAAACGATGGTTGTCCTTGAGGACTATTTCTGAAAAAGGGACATTTGTTTCCCTTCTTCCTCTATTCTTTCTTGAACTTCCTATGGTCATCCCAAGCCTTCCGAAAGGTAGGCTTTTCTCTTTGCTGCTCATATAAGAATTCCTCTCTTCTTATCGTTTCTTCCATGGTTTTTGGGTCATCATACTAGATTTTTTCACCAATGGAAGGTGGCAGTCCACTCAGATACCTTTGAATCTTGACCAATTTATTCTTTGATGAATGGAACATACTTCAGCAATTCCAAAAACCTACGTTCATACTCATCAATGGTCATGTTTCCTAGCTTGAGTTCAAAGAACTCTTTCATCTTTTTGTCATAATATCTCTTAGTCAAATACTTCTTCTTGAAATACCTCTTGAATTCCTTCCAAGTGATATATTTCTCTCTAATGTGTTGCACCTGCACAAGTTCATCCCACCACATGGATGCTTTTCCTTTCAGTTGATACATCGCAATTCTTCCTTCCGCATGAGAGGAATAATTTTGTAGTTGCAAGTATTTACTCATACCAAGAAACCATGTTTCAGTGTCTTCATCCTTCTGATGTTCTCCATCAAATGTAGGTGGCTTAATATTGTTCATCCCTCCCTTCAATTCATCCACTCCATATCTCTTGTTCTTTCTAGTAAGGGATGAGCTTGAACTACTATGTGTCCTTCTCTTGGAGCGACCTTGGGAGTGATGATGGTGTCTACCCACACTCCTTGACCTTCTTCCCCCAGAAGTCTAGTGAATCCCTATTCTGCTCGAGTCACTCTCCTTATCCAACTTCCTTTCTATTCTCTCCAAACTCTTTAACAAATTTATGATGAATTCTCCTTGTGTTTCCTGAACTTTTCTGAGATTTCTGCTATCTTCTCGATGATTTTGGGCATCCTTTTGCAATCCTTCAATGATCTTCCTCATGTTTCCTTCTTTATTTATCTCTTATCCATGGCCATTGAAGTTCGGTACTTCAACTCCCAAATGAAAATCCATTCCATTTTCTTCATCCTCAAAACTGGAAGCAGTCTATGCCCCTTCCATTTTTTTTTCACTCAGTGGAAATTCTATTTGGTTCCGGTACTTGTTGAAGTTCTTCATCACAATGTGCAGAAAATCAGAATTTTCCAGGCCATCATTTCTTAACAAATCCCAGAGCATTCATAAACAAATTTGACTCAAGAAAACTTTCAGTTTCCATGAATTTTCCAAGCTCTGCTCGGCTCTGTAGTGAACTCGGGCCTTAGGCCTTTTTCTCTCAGTTTCCAAACCCACGCGACCATGGTTCATGACCAAGTATTAGATCTCAAGGTTCTCTAATCAAAATTTAAGGGTTTCGGATTTCAGGGTTTCGGGATTTCGGTCCTGAAGGCTCTCACACTCGCTTCTCTCTCCAACTCCCGACTTTTGAACTTCCAACCTTTCTAGCCACCGACCCACAACACAACTTTCACCAACTAGTGTGGTGACACGTGGTGTGCTTAAGAAGGTCCATGTTACCTCAGGTGATGCCCTCCAGCCCCACTACGTCTACTTTTCCTTCGGGGCCCATTGGCATGTGGCACACATCCCATGGGTCCACGTCCATCCAAGTGACGTCAACCCAACCCACTACTTCCATTCTTTGGGATTTCATGATTTTGGGCTTCGAGAGTTTGTGCATCCTCACATCCCACTTCTCCCAATAGCCGAACTCCCAAAATTACTCTCTTCTCTTCTACTCAATCCAACGGATGAGATCATTTTCCCAGATCTACGGTGTGGATCTTCTCGAGACTTTGGAGTTTTGGGTTTTGGGGGTTTGTGCCTCAGCACACCCCGCTTTTCCCGACATCCGAACTCCTGAAAGGATTCTTGGATATCCTCTCGACACCTTCTCTAGATCTAATGATCATAAAGGTTTTTCCTTTCTTTCTGAACAGATCCTACGACTCCTAAACCCCAAGTGATGAGTGCCCTCTCTATGTTTTTAAATGCCATGCCAGTTGTGGTTTTATTTCACCACTACTCTCATGAGCTTCGTAAACGTCCAAGTAACCCGTTGGCACTTAGAAACATTCTAAGGTTTTAAATTAGTCCTCCAAACACAATTTCCTCTCGAACCTTGGTTCCAAAGACCACTTATCCAGCCCATCTAGGTTCAACGTTGAAACCTTGGGATTTGATACCATATTGTAACGTTCCCGTCCCTTCAACCCCACTACCAGGAAACGCTACTACACGGAAACACTCTCATACTTATGCAGTATGCATTTAAATGAAGTTAAATATATTAACAGAGTAAACATAGAATTATTTCTAACATACAGAATTAATGGAATCAACAGTAAATATCATCATAATGGAATACATGATAATATTGCAAGCATCATAGACATGCACTTTAATCGAAACTAAAGACATGCATATAATTATCTTTGAAATGGTAGTAGCTCCTCCAACCATGTGCAGACCTTCCACGAACCTCCCATCCTTAGACCACGCTGCTCATCACGCTCAACAATGGGTCACCCCCAAGCTGGGACTAAGCTCCACCCATGGCAAGGGAATCCTAGACTAGGATGAGGTTATAGGAAAACTACACAGATAAATCATAAGGATTCTCCCCATGAGCCTTCTTATGCCCACTACTCACGGACTCTCATTCCCCACATGCATGTTTTGCCCGGGAGTATACACCTTCATAAGCACAGTCCATCGGTGCTTCACCTCCCTTTTGGGCCTCAGCAACAGGATGGATCAGGAAATCTCAGAGCTCCATAGTTGGTTTTGGACTCTCTCTGGAAGAAAACCACTTCCCAGCAAACTCTCTCACCTGGAGAGAGATTCTCACATGCCTAACAACCTGCCTCTTCTACCACAGTCCTGATAACCTGGTTCTTCAACCAATTCCCAACTCAATTCCCACAAGTTCATAATAACAGCAAAAACATCATCATTTGGTTAACTCACAGGTGACACCAGCAATAAGAAAATAGGGTGTGGAAACAGCAAACGGCAACATGCCACTAAGACACAACACGGTTCAGGTAACACTGGTTTTCCGGATGCATGACGAGAAATTCACGCAGAGGTAAACACAGACTCAACAATTTGGACAGACGGTGTATCGGCTTCCCAAGAAAACATCACAGGACTCAGGTTTCAAAGCTGCATGAGGATTCAGAACTCAGACGCAAAGACCCCCCCCCTGGTTAAGGAAACAGACCGTCCGATGGAGGCCCAACCCCCATCATGGTTCAATTATTGGGTTAAATTGCATGTGCCCGGGTTGACACATGTCTCCCATGAGGTTGCATGCTCTCCATCAGCACGTGTCCCCTTTTTCTCACATTCCCCTTTTTCTCACGTTCCCCTTTTTCCAGGAACTTAGGATAAAAACCTACATTTCACATAGCTTTTGGAATAATAATAAATTATTATTCCCAAGGAATTAAGCCCCTAAGCTTAGCCCCTCTTTCCAATATTTCAACCCCTTTTCCCTTACCCACCTTGTGGAATCTTAGTCCCACATGACTCTTTCTTCATGGTCAGTCTGCACGCAGTGATGTTCATATATTATATTAATGATCTGCATAATTACATATACAAAAATCAATCATATGGTCTGAATACTTAGGCTCTCTAGCCTAATAAACACACAATCCAACCAGCTTATCAATACTCATCTCACCATCCTACAAACCATGATTACAGTTAATAAACGTGATTATAATTCATAATATAAGTGGGGCACTGTCGAGGGATATTACACTTATCCAACCCTGTTTCGAGAAAGGAAAAAACATTGAGGACAGTGTTGTACTGAAGGGGGAGAGGATATAATATCCCTAAAAATAAATTATTATTAAAGTCTGTATGCACTTAGGAATTTATTTCCATTTTTGGAAAATTCATATTTGGAAAATTATTGCCATTTATGGCAATTCCGGATTTGGAATTTATTAATTGTAATTAATTATTGTGATTGTTGGGCAAAGATTTGATATTCCCAACCAAATCTTTGACTATGACACTTGTAAAAATAAAAATAGTTTTATATTAATTGTTGAAGGACAAATGGAACAGCCAGTTTGAAATCAGTTGACTATGACTCCATGAGTGGGGAACAAGTTTGAACTACCTCAGGGATGAATTTTACAAGTGGAAAATGAGGAATTTGGCCATGGGCAGCCCTTGAAAATCAAGGATTTGTAAATCTACGAAAATTCTCAAAGGGGGGAAAATACCTAGGAACAAGAGGCTTGCTGCATATAGAGCATATGGGAAGAGACATGACATTGTCTAGTATGTTGGGAAAGGATATCACTTGTTGTTATGAGCATTGTTCTGACTGTGAGGCAAGGGGAATTATCTGATCTAAAAGAGGACTATAGCGAAAGAGGAGTATTGGAGTTCGCCCTTGTGGATTCATGGTCAGGCTAGGGGTTGAACGGATCAAGTAGTTTGGTTGTTCTGTGCTATGGTTGGGTGGAACTTGGATGTTCCATTTGTTGTCCCAGTACTTTGTTCAGAG
>JASDQU010688644.1:9794-28636 GCA_032191745.1 Picea mariana
AGGTATGCACCACTCATATTGCCAAATCCAGTAGCAGCCATGCCAACAGGAGACTACCATAAATATATGCCTAAATTCACAGGCGAAGGTGATGTGTCCGCTGAAGAACATATTGAGGCCTTTTACAATTATATAGAGAACCTTAATATTGAACAAGAAGATGTTTGGACACGAGTCTTTGTCCAAAGCCTAGATGGCCATGCTAGGAAATGGTTCAAAGAACTTCCTGCTAGTTCCATTGCCGGAATCGAGCAATTGGATGAGACATTCCTGAAACATTGGGGTGACAGAAGAGATTTTGTCTACTACATCACGGAATTCAGAAACTTGAGGAAACAGAGTAATGAATCAGTCTCTAATTTCACCAAGAGGTTTAACCAGATGTATGGAAAAATTACATCTGAGATAAAACCATCAGATGCTTCTGCCAAAATCACCTATTCTGATGCTTTTGATTCAGATTTCTGTTTGTTGTTGAGAGAAAGGATGCCACCAACATTATCCCTCATGCAAGATACTACCCTTGAGGTGGAATCAAACATTCTAGCCTCCCAGAAGAAAAAAGGAGAATCTGATAGGAGAATATCAAAGAATGAAGCCTCATCTTCATCACATGCTGATCCAAAACTTGATAAAATGGCCAAAATGTTAGAGTCTCTAACCTTTGAGATATCTAAGCTCAAGATAAAAAATAAACAGCTTGTAAAAAGTAGAAGCACTTATGATCCTGCGGGCAGAAATCCTAATCTAAATCCCAACAGCTTCAGAAGGAATAATCAACCAACTCAGATCTTGCAGAGAGAAAAGAATTCTAATGAAAATCAGAGGATAAAGGTCCCTCTTCAGAATGTTGTGATGGACGATGAAAATGGTGAAGATCAAGAAGATGGAGAAGGTGACATTCATTGTGTTGGAGAAGAGACAGGGAAGTATTATCTAACACAACAAGATTATGAGGAATCATTAATGACTGAACAGATAGAAGATGATCTTCTTGGTGATGGAATTTTCACAGCAGAAGATAAAAATAGATATAACCTCTGATCCAAATCTAATGCTGCTCCACAAGATGCACCAGCCTCTCCTGAAAAGCCTGCTGCCCCTGTTAAGAAAAAGGATCAGACATCAGAAGATCAGCAAGCAAATTCTTCAAAGGTGAAAGCATCAGCTCCTCCCAAGAAGACTGCTGCCCCTGTTAACTATCAAACTCCAGAAAGTCAGCCTCCTGCCGAACAACAAAGAAATCAGGAAGCTCCTCCAAATCAGGTAAAGGTTTCTGATAAAACTGCTGATAAGGTTCCATATTCTTTTAATTTTGAGGCTGAAATACAAAAGATTAAGATTCCTATTCCTCTTGTTGAGCTGATGAAAAATGAGATGTTTAAAAGGGATATCCTCAAAACCTTAGATCCCCAGTCTTTATCCCTTTCTGCTGATATCCTCAACATTTGTGATGATAAGACAACCATCAATATGGGCCAAATAGTAGAAGACAGAGATGAAAGTTGTCCTCCCTTTTACATATCTTTAAATATTCATGAGAAAACACTGCACAATTGTTTGTTGGACTCTGGTGCTTCGCACAATCTAATGCCAAAGGTTGTCATGTATGAGCTTGGGCTGGAGATCACCAAGTCTTATCATGACCTTTTCTCCTTTGATTCTCGAAAAGTCAAATGTCTTGGGATGATTAAGGATTTGGCTATGACCTTGACCCAAGCATCAATGAAGACAATGGTGATGGATATAGTGGTGGCCGACATACCTCCAAAATTTGGGTGTCTTCTATCAAGATCGTGGATGAAGAGACTAGGTGGCACTCTTCAAATGGATCTCTCTTACGCTACTATCCCTGTTTTCGGAGAGGTGAACAGAAGGCTTTATAGGGAATCTCAGTTGGCATATGTTATCAGTGATGAGAAAAATCGATCAAATCATCCTATCTATTCAGTAGATATAGATATGGGATCCTGTATTTTGCAAATTGATGATTCATTGCCTGATACATTGCTGCTTAGAAAACCCACAGATCAGATCACAACTCAGCCCACAGAAACAGGAGAAGATGACCTTTGGACCATGTTCTTTGACGGTGCTTGCACTAAGGAGTCAGCTGGAGCAGGAGTGGTATTCATTTCTCCTTCTAAGAAAACTTATCATTTGTCCTTTAAACTTGATTTTAAAGTGACTAATAACATTGCTGAGTATGAGGCATTAATTTTGGGTCTGAATGCAGCAAAGGAGAAGGGCATTAAAAAATTGCAGGTGTTTGGAGATGCAGATTTGATTATTCAGTAGGTGAATAAGTCCTTTCAAGCTAAGCATGTCAGGCTGAAGGCATACAGAGATGAAGTGTTGAAGGCAATTCAAAATTTTGCAGATTTTAAAATTACATTTGTACCTAGAGCAATGAATGAATTGGTTGATTCATTGGCTGTGTATGCTTGTGCATTCATACCTCCTCTGCCTCACAAATTAACTTACGAAATTCAAGTTAAATATAGGCCCTCTCTCCCTGATAATGTAAAAATTTGGAAGGTTTTTGAAGATGATGTTGAACTCACTAGATTACTTGCAGTGATAGATGAGTTTGCAGATCTGCAAATTGATCAAGAGAATGAACATGACCATGAAGTTGATGAGCCAAAGTTCAAAAGTAAAATTGCAGCACATGAAATAGTTCAGCTGTCCACCAACAAAATTCCTAAAGGTTTGGTCCCGTTGGAAAGGCTGTTTGATAACAATGATGTGGCTGTCAAATTGCAAAGTGGGGAAAAAGAGTCAGATGTTTTGCAGTATAATGTGGCCAGTGAGCAAGATCCTAAACATGTCAACTTGGCATGACATTTGACTGAAAAACAAATAGATGATTATGGAGAATTGCTAAAGGAATTTGCAGACATCTTTGCTTGGCAGTATGATGACTTGAATACTTTTGATACAGAAGTGATTCAACATAAGATTCCCTTGAATAAAGACACCAAACCATTCAGGAAAAATCTTAGATCCTTCAATCCTTTGTTGTTGCCTACCATGGAAAGGGAAATTAAGAAACTGTTGGATGCCCGCATTATCATTCCTCGTAGGTATTCATAATGGATTGCAAATCTTGTACCGGTTAGGAAGAAGAATGGGGAGATCAGACTCTGCGTAGACTTCAGAAATTTGAACAAGTGTTCTAGGAAGGACAACTAACCTCTGCCTAAAATGGAGCATATTCTGCAGAAGGTTTCAGGATCGAAGGTGATGTCTTTCATTGATGGGTTTTCTGGATACAACCAGATTGTTGTCCATCTGAAAGACAAAGAAAAAACTGCTTTTACCACTCCATGGGGTACGTTTATGTACGAGAAGATGCCCTTTGGATTGATGAATGCAGGAGCGACATTCCAAAGGGAAATGGACATTGCTTTCGTTGGGGAAAAACATAAATTTTTTTTGATTTATCTTGATGATATCACTGTTTTCTCAAGCAGCCACGGACTTAATTTGCAACACTTAAGAAGGACATTTCTAAAATGTCGAAGGTATGGCATCTCTCTTAATCTGAAAAAATAAAATTTTGCACTTAAGGAGGGGAAATTACTTGGGCATATTGTTTCAGCTGATGGGGTTAAGATTAACCCAAAGAGGGTAGAAGGAATTAAAAATCTGTCTCTTCCTAGGTCAAAGAAAGACATTCAGTCTTTCCTTGGGACTATTAATTTTGTCAAAAGGTTTATAGTGAATTTTTCTGAAATCACAAAGCATATCACTGCTATGTTGAGGAAAGACTCTGTGGTAAAGTGGACTGAAGTAGCCAAACGTACATTCAATTCCATCAAGGAAGCCATCACAACAACCCCTGTTTTGATCAGCCCCAATTTCTCCAAGGTATTTTACATTTTTTCATTTGCTTCCAGTGATACGATCGCAGCAGTACTCTTGCAGAAGAATGCTGATGATCAAGAGCAGTCGGTTTCCTTCTTTAGTAAGGTCTTGAGAGATGCAGAGGTAAAGTATGAGTTGTTGGAAAAACAAGCATATGCACTTGTCAAGTCACTGAAAGCTTTCAGGGTCTACATTCTTCAGGTAAAGGTAATAGCTTTTGTTCCCTCCAGTTCAGTTAAACATGTTCTTGTCCAACCTGACATTGATGGCAAAAGGAGTAAGTGGATAGAGAGATTGATTGAATTCGATGTTGAAATCAAACCAACAAAATTAGTGAAAGGCGAGGGTCTTGCCAAACTCCTGGTAGAGGAAAATTGCAGGCTGCTTGACATAAATCTGATGAGTATTGATGCAGAAAATGTTCCGTCTTCAGAGAAAAAGGAAGGTGAGGGAATGCAGGTTTCAGCTCATTTAGCTGATTGCAAATGGTACAGTCATATTATTCAATTTCTGCAAACTTTATTAGTCCCGTCAGATCTGACAAAGACTCAAAGAAGAGCTTTGAAGCTCAAAGCTATAAATTTCTGCATCAATGATAACTTGTTGTTCTGGAAGAATCCCATTGGTTTATTGTTGAGGTGTGTAAACCAAGAGGAGGCAACTAAAGTCATGTGTGAACTTCATAATAGTGAATGCGGAGGTCATCACTATTGGAAAACCACAACACACAAAATCTTAAGATCTGGTTATTACTGGCCATCCTTATTTTCAGATGTCTATGAGTTTGTGAAAACATGTGACAAATATCAGAGATTTGAAGGTAAACAACAACTGAAGTCCCTTCCTCTCAAACCTATAGTAGTCATAGGGCCTTTCCAGTAGGGGGGCTTGGACTTCATAGGTGAAATTCATCTACCTTCTAGTGGTCAGCATCGGTGGATCCTGGTTGCCACCGATTACTTTACAAAGTGGATTGAGGCTATTCCCACCCGGAACGCCAATCATACTGTCATCATAAACTTTCTGTAGGAGAACATATTTGCCAGATTTGGCTGTCCCAAGAGATTGGTCACTGATAATGCTGCTGCATTCAAAGATAAACACTTGGTGAAATTATGTGAAGAGTTGGGAATTCCATTGGTACATTCCACAGCTTACTATCCGCAAGGGAATGGCTTAGCTGAGTCATCCAACAAGAGTTTAGTCAGAATCATAAAGAAGCTGCTTGAACAAAATGCCAGAGGTTGGGATTCCAAACTGAAGTTTTCCTTGTGGGCTGACAGGGTAACATGTAAGAAATCCATCGGTACATCTCCTTTCAAGTTGGTATATGTTACTGAGGCCATATTTCCTGTTCAACTTGCATTACCAGTTGCAAAATTCTTACAAGAAACTGATTCTGAACCAAGTTATTTGACTAGGAGAATTCATAATTTGGTAGAACTACAACAAGATAGAGAGCAGCTCTTGGAATAAATAGAATTGCATCAAGAAAGAATCAAGCAAACTTTCAACAAGAAAGTCAAATCAGATGTCTTCAAAACAGGGGATTTGGTCTTAAAGTGGGATGCAACAAGGCATGAGAAGGGGAAACACGAAAAATTTGAGGCTCTCTAGACAGGTCCTTTTGTCATAACAGCAGTGCAGCAGAACAATACCTTTGTTCTCCAAACTCTTTCAGGCGAGCCAGTATCAGGTAGCCCTTTGAACGGGCGCTTCCTGAAGATCTATTTCTCATAAGGATTCCTTTGAAGCCAGGTTCTTCTTGTACATATTTTCTTTTTCAGTTATGTTTTCTTTATTTCTGTCATTCAAATAACTCCATGCCAAATGGTACTAGCAAACTGTTTTTCAATTTTTTGTTTCAAGTTGTAATAAGGCTACTGAGTCTAGCTAGGTTCTTGGTCACCTCATAGGGAAATGCCCATCCCAGTTGGAGCCAAATGTTAGCTCCCAAAATGAAATCGTCCTTTTGGTTGAGTCTTGTGGTGGATAGCATGGCTATCGGTAGTTTTCTCAATTCATTTTTGAGTTTTTATAGTTGAAAAACTTGGGTCTTAGTTTTTGTCTTAGAAAATAATACGACCCATAAAAGTCTTCTTTTCAAAATTTTCATAATTCACTTTCAACAGCTAACGTGTGTCTAAAAGTTGAGTGTTAGCTGGGGAAAGTGGCAAATTTCAAAAGCTAAGGAGCGCCTCTCATAGGTCTATGCGTTGTTGAAAGAGGTAAGTATGAACAGATAAGGGGCGTTTTCCACGGGTCGTTGGCTGAAGAAAGCGGGAATCACGTGCGTGATATCCACGTCTAAAGGCAAATGATGATATGATCATCCCATGTCAGGAAAATCCAAATCATGCGCTGATGAGAGTGGGTAATGATGGAAACTCAATTCTGCACGTCAAAATAGGATTGCAATGCGAATCCCGCTCAGAAACTCATGCTCCACAATCATGGCATCAGGGATGGAAATTTCGAATTCAGTGGTGCAGGTACAGAGGATGTACTGCGGGCCTAACAACATCAAATCAAATTGTTGTTTCCATATCACATATCATTCATGGAGTTCTGTTAAGGTTTCAAATGTTTTCAAACAGAGACGACTTCCGAAGTGCTTTCAACGGCGCATAACTTTGGCTCGACCAATAGTTGCAGGGGATACAAATTGTTGGGATCTTCGAGTCATAGAATGGTGAGGAAACGTAGTGGTGCTCTACTCAGGAGAGAGCTCGATAGCCTGTCCTTTTTACAGACACACCCCGAAGTCCAGAGACATTTTTCAAATACAGGGTGTATTGAATTCGTTGAAAGATTGCAAATTGGTTGCCACCAGTCTACAGCGGAAGCTTTCGCCAAGACTTTCAATGGGAGCAAAGCTCTTGTTGGTTCCATGGAGATTAGAGTAGATGAAGCTTCCATTGCTGCAACAACAAGCCTACCAAGAACCGGTTAGAGATGGTTTAAAACCACTGCTCCCAAATATTTGTATTTCAGAGCTTATTTGAAAGAGGAGTACAGGCACAAGGCATGGAAAAAAGGTATGTTGGTTTCCTATCTGGAAGAGGAATGGCAGGAGCTGTTCAAAGGCATCCAACTGTACATTACCTCGAAGGGCAGGTATGATAAACTTATGATGTATCACATCAAACTCCTGGACCATTTCACAGGCAAGACTCCCATTAATTTACCTTTTTTCCTACATAAAAGTTTGACTAAGGTTTGCAAGAAGATTAGGGCTCAACCCTTGAGCATAAAAAATACTCTATGCCACTTCAGCCTCATAAAATTAATCATCCTAGAGGAATTGAAACATCAGGGAAGGAGATGGGATCATTTTTTATTCTGGAAAGGTTTTGAAACACAGACCCAGCCTGCAAATGAACCATGGAAAGGTTCAAAGAAACAGTCTTCTCCTCAAAGTAGTTCAAGAAAAACAAGAACCCTGTCGGGACCTCCAGAAGATAGAATTTCTGGAGTAAAGCACCGCAGGTCGAAGAAAAAGTTAAACTTTGAGCAGACCACAGAGAAGACCACAGAGCATCCTACAGAACAGAGTACAAAAAAGAGAACTAATGTATTAAACTTGCCCTATTCAGACTCAGAATCAGAGCAGGAAGATCAATGCCCTGTCACCAAGAGTCTTGAGCAGTCAACTGAGTGTGTACAAAACTATGAGACCTTTACTCATACAGAAGAGGGGAAACATCAAAAATCTCCAAGTCAAAGAATTTTAAGAAAATCAAGCATCTGAAAGAGGTAATCGCTCAGCAAGAGGTTTTGGAACGGGTTATCAAAGGAAGGTATAAGAAGTTTTCTGAGAACTTCGAAAAAACAAATGCCGCACTTGAGAGATTGGCTAAGGAAAGTGTTAAAGAGAAGAAGAGAAAGAAAAAACTCACCAAAGACTACAATAGCCTATGGTGGCTTGCCAAATTCCTTAAAAGGTAGATAAGAAAGTTGAAACAAAAACAAAGACAAAAATCCCATCCAGATCTGAAGGTGCTCGCTCAAGTCGCTGTTAATATGCAAGGTGAGAAATCAGAGACACACTAAGTTTTGATGAAATCCAAATTTTGGAGGTGAAAACTCGTTTTGAGCGCAATCAGGGATTTCACCAGCGCAAAGCGATATTTTATGACCCGTTAGCTGTGGAAAGTGGCGACTTTCAACAACTAACCCGCGAAATATTAAACGAGTTAGCTGTTGAAAGATGGAAAAGTATTTTTTGAATCCAAGGACAGAATAGTTCATTCCAAATAGGTTTTGAAGGAGCTCCATTGTATCAATGGGCTATCAGATCACATGCAAAGGGCTCAGCATCAGAGATTCAAGAGAATTTTGGCAACCACATGCAAAACCATTTCCTCAAAAATCGACTATGAACGTTGGGGAGATCCAACTGTCAAGACAGGTGTCCTGCTATTCTTCACCACATTGCAGATACCAAGAGCTGAAGGATGCAGATGGCGAATTTTGGAGGTTGAAGACAGTTCGAGTTCTAAGTGTAGTTGTTAAGACTTTATTTTCAAGTTGTTTAGATAGAATTGAATTGTTTTTATTAAATACAGATCCATGTTTTTAGGATCTGTAAAACTGTTTGTAAGAGGCTATAAATGCCTATTTTTGATATGAAACAAGGGTTCAAACTAGGAGACATTTCATGCTATTGTATAGACTCTTTTTCCAGAAATAAAGTGGAGTTTCCTTTCGTTTGCAATACCATAATTGCTCATCTTTCATTCTCTGTACTTTAATTTCAGTTTGTTTTAGTTCATAAAGACTGTTATCTCTTTGTTGAACTCATAGGCTTGAAATTAAAGGATTCCGTATTGTCTTGTATTAGGCCCTACTTTCATTTGTATTGGCAAATCAAGAATAGTATTCTCCATTCTCTCTTTCAATTATTTGATCTGGTTATTGTTCACTGAAAGCACTGTATCTTTATATGTGTGATGAGTTGTTTCTTATACAAATCATTGAAGACCCCATTGTCCCAAACACATAAAAGCCATTATTTCTAAGTTACGAAGAATCCTTGGCTTACAACCCTAAGGAGTTTCTTGGAGTGATAACAAGACCAACTATAACCTACCCACCCCTTAGGCTCTCTTAAATGGGAGGGGTATCAAAGTTTTTCATTTTCTTATCCATTTCGAAGCCTCTTTTCAAGGGCACCATCGTCTTCTTCTCGTCGAGAACTTTCCAATGATTGTAACCATGCTCAAATCCAAGATTTGGATAAAATGTTATAGTCTCCTAAAATTTCAGATCTTATTTCCAAAAACCTCTCATTCCCACGTGGCACCCTTGTGGAATCCAAGTGGCGCCCACGTGGAATCCATGTGGTCCGTCTAGAACAACGTTGATGTTGACGTGGCTAATGACATGGCACCACGTGGTAATCCACCAACCAAGGCCCTTGGCTCCTCCATGTTCAAGATCACCTGACTTACATTCTTTTGATACCTGATATGCCTATATCATCCTACCAGGGATTGGCCCATTCCAACACCACTATATCACAAACTCCTGATAAGAGATATGTCAGTATTCTAGCCGGTACCTTGGATACATGGCCCAATTTGGGCCCACCACCTAGTTTGACTCATGGCACATGTGGATTGGAACCTTCCAAGCCTTATAATCTTATTAAAATAATGTAAACAACATTACATTGTAATCCCATGCCTTAGGATTTTATTTATTTAATCCAAATTATTGTTAATTAATCCCCATTAATCAAAAGGCCACATATTAACATTTTTGCTTAATCTATTTCATCGGTCCGGTAAATACCAAAAGTTTATTTTCCCCCTTTCCTTTTGCATCCCAACATAATGATAGGGTTTAATATTAATATTTAACTTAATCGACCCTGGATATATCAAACATTAGTTTTTACCATTTCCAAGCTCTGGTATTCACTGGAAATACTAATAACAATATTTTAAATAATAATGCACCAGGGTAATATTTTAAATAATAACGCACCATGGTTTATTACATTAATTTATAAAATATTTTCATCGACCCCTGAGAATATAACACATTCACGTGCACTTCCTAATATCCATCACCCAATACCAGATACTTTAGTGAGGTTTATTAATAATTAAGTTACAAAGCACCCGAGTCTATAATTATTATTTTATATTATAAATCATCGACCCCAGACATATAACTTTACAGGCGCACCAACCCTTTTTCTATTTCCCGGTTCACGATACTCGGATGGATTTTAGTATTATTATATGATATCTTGGGTTTGTTAAGTTAATTTTATAATATATATGCATCGCCCCCCCATGCATATAACTTACCATACATGCTTTTCCTTGCTTGCCTCCCATCATCCAATAACTTGTTGGGGTTTATTATTAATATTATTTTATAATGTATTTTCATCGGCCTTAGTGTTATTCCACAACACACATACCGACATTTAATATTATTATCTTATATCGCCCTGGGTATACCACCTTCACACGCATCTTCACATCTTACTCTTCTGGTTCCCGACAACCCGATGGTTAAATGTTATTATACTATATCAATTCCTAGGTGTATCACTATCACATGCACCCTCAAAGATAAAACCTCCTATTATCACTATGTAAATTACTTGGATGAGGAAGCAAATCACAAAGGTAACCAAAAAAACACTTTAGAACTGAAACTAGCCCTTTCAGTTCAAAGACTGATCTCTCTTGTCACTTAGTCTCTAAGAGATAGGTTTTCTTTTAAGGATCAGTGGCTAGATATTTGTTTAAAGGAAGAAATTTATGAATTTTGTTGGTAAGAAGGAAAGGAATCTGTTGGGAAATTGAGTCAACTTTGAAGTAAATGGAACTATCAGTGACTGGTAGGTAGAACTATCAAGGAAGCAGAGGCTAGGTAGATGATAATATTTCAATTTTAAAAATTGTTGTTATAGGATGGAAGAAGGAGAAAAACAGATAACAACATTCAAAGCACCAGTTAAGATGATTTTTTATTGAGTTAAGAAGAAATGGCAGTGCTTAAATTGCTTGAATCTAAAGCATCATTATCAGATGAATTTCAGACCATTTGTTTTCCAATTTAAGCATATAATAGTTGCAGATGAAAAGAGAAAAACAAGAAGTACATACATGAAAGAGAACACACAGTTTAGATCACCACCACAAGAATATCTGGTATGAAAGTATTGGACTTTTGGACTAATATTTCATTTAACTTCAGAAAATTTACACAATGTTCAAGACAAAATGTCCTTTGTTCTTCTGCCAACTCTTTTTACATTCAAAATGATAAAATATATAAGAAAAATACATCCATATGTTATAGAAGTCTAACTTCACTACTATCCTTTAATTTTGGATCTGATTACACCAAAGAAGGAACAAACTCTAACCTACTTGCTAAAAATAGAAGTTCGCTTTGACCATATTTAATTCATAATAATATTCTTGACAATAAATATTATCCAATATATTTTCAGCTTTGAAGATGATGTGATTCATCTGGTACACTTGGAGATGAATCTGAGACTGATTTGAACACTGACAAGGCTCCGTGACACATTTGCGTAGCGATCTGCTGCAACTCATTGTGTAACTATAACCTACAGTAGTTGCATAGTGAGTTTACACAACGTGTTTGTCTTCTTCAATAAACTTCATTTAGGTGGTGGCTGCAAAATTGTTGGAGGCTGAAAATGATTGTTGTATCATCCATCAAGAATTGCCCATTTTCCTTTAACCCTTTGTGTACTTACAACACTTGTGTAGCGTGATATCACTACACAAGTTCTGTACAATGCTACTTTTCCAGAAAAAAACTCAAAATAGATTAGCCCTTGGTTTATCAAAAAGAAAAATTGTGAAAACATGAAATATATATCTCAACCACCTCTGCAAGTAGGTCCAAATTTCCCATGGATTCATCATCAACCTTTATCCTTAGTTTCATATACCTATTTTCCTTTCTCAATGACACATTCCGTCTTTTCAGGTTTCTCACTTTCCTAAAAAAAAAGTGCATTTCTTCTCAACTTTGACCGGGAATTCGGGATAGATACACAAGAATTGTTGATGGTTGGTCCACACTCTTGAAAGTGTTTCTCAAATTTTAGTTTTGATATTTTGTTCTCTTCCTTGAGCTGAATAACTAGATCCTGTTCTTCTCTTAATCTCTTGTTGAGCCACTTGATAGTTTTCTCACCCTCTCTAGGTGAAGTGTGAATCTTTTCAATTGATACAAGATGGCCTTGTGCATGTGTTTCCTCTACAAGCTTATATTATGAAATTATCTTTCTAGCTAAGGATCTTGTTAAAAGGGATGCAGGTTTAGTAAACTCCATTTTTTTAGGACTTTGCCTAATTTATTTCCCTTTAGAACCTTCTGGAACCTTTGAAACTGACTCCTTCTTTGAACCTATTTCATCATGTGGTGTTTGAATGTTAGAAACCCATTCATCCAATTTCCTCTTCATCTCCCTGTTTTCATGATAGGACTGAGCTATGACATGTTTATATTCTTTAAGTTGATCTTGTAACTCTCTGATTAATTTTTCTTTCTCTAATGACTGCACCTGATCTTTATCCACTTCTTGAACTTTGTGTTCAACAAATTGTGTATACAGGGTAGGTACATGTAGTCTTATGGTAGTTGACCTTGTGATTGGACTACTCAATTATGGTTTTTCATCCACCTCATCAGCAAAGTGCATCTTTCTACCCTTCTTCTTAGCTTGTTGGCTTGGTGAAGAATCTTCAATTTCCTTTCCTTTCTCTATGCCCTGTTCTGTAGACCTTTTCTCTTTCCCACTTGAATCTTTAGGAGCCACTTTCTCAGCAGATGAGGGGGTGTCTCCTTTGGGGTCTAAAGGAATGTCTTATGAATCTAAGAAAGATTCCTAATATCTGTTCAATTTCTTGAGTTCTTCCACCATTAATAACTTTACCAGAGAGAAATGAAACAAACCGGTCTTAAGATGATCAACCCTAGCCTGTACTCTATCTGACATTTTCCCTAAGCTTTTCTATAGGTAAAAAGGTGAATTTAAAATATTATTTCTTGTGAAATGCATTAAAATCCTTATATGATACTGGTATACTCTATCAAATATGCCCACACAAGTGAAATATTGTTGAATCACTCTTAATAATTTTTCATAATTCTCCAATATGCATTATCTTGGAATAGTAGCACCAAAATTCTTCTTTTGTACTTGGGTTTCAAGAAATAAGTGTAAATATGGATCAAGAGGCATACCTTTAAACCATTTCTCCTCTTGAACTGGAATCTCGATTGCAACAACTATTGTCTCTTTTGATATCTGGAAAATAATGTCAACAATCTTCATCTGGACACCATTGAAGTTGAGGGAATTTTTTTTCATTAACTACACATTGTACCCTTGAATATTTTCGTAAAACCTCATGCACCCAGCTTGTTCAAAGGAAAACCTAAATGTTGGAACATAATTTACTAATTTTAAGCTTTAGGGCTCACATCTCAACACACTGCCTCCTTTATTGTATTTTTTTTCTCTTGAGTTTCCATGATGTAGATGTAGGATAAAAACAATGAGACTAGTAAGGATAAGGAGGTTCAATGGACAAAACTATGACAGGGTACTTTACATAGCGGAAAACCAAATTAGGGTTTACTGAATTGTATCAAACAAACTCAACAATATAATAAGAAAGTATTTAGATCTCATTTATATAGGTGCATGATATTGGTTAGACACAAAACATAACCCCTCAATATTTGCACAATGGAATTTTGAGAAACCGAGGTTGTGTAGCATGCGATTACTGTGTGAAATTTTCGTAGCGAGATGGATAGAGTTTGCGTAGCAGGTAGGCTATTTTGAATTTGTTGAGGGAAAGGAGTTTGATCTATGGAAAAGGGTATTTTTAAATTAAAAATGAGAGGGGAAATACATGCATATGCAGAGCAAACTCGATTTAAAGTGTGTTTAGACCATTTTGGGTGACATGATTGTTTGAGTAGTGCCAAGAAATCTGCAAAACGAATTTACACAATCTGTGCACTTTTTTGCAAGACAAGTACGAAAACCATTTTGAAATATAGCACAGATGACATGATGTCCTTTTAAAACTCTCTACCTCTCATAATGTGTCATTATGTTCCATGACATCCGTATGAAAAACCTTTCACCTAGAATTCATGACTTGACTCTTTTTGACATACCACTTTAGAGTTTATAACAACAATTTTAGACCAATGACCCAAATACCTTGAAAAATTTCATGGGACAAAACTCTTTGAAAACATATACACTCAATGACTCAATTATGAATGCATTGGTATTCCCAAGACCAAATCATGACTTTGCAAACTCTTGACAAACCTATAACGCTACCTTGAAAATAATGACTCTAACATTTTTCTCCAATGGGGATGTTGTCCTCCCTGTGAGGAATCAAAGAAAAAAATAACATGTGCCTGGCCATTGGGCTTTATTTACTTTTGAACTTAACTCAAAAAGACTCTAAAAAGGGAAGAAATGAACTGACAAACTTGTTTACAAATTTGACACACACTAGAAAAATTCAACAGAACCTTAGGTCCTTCACCTCGTGCTTCAATTTTTGTTGAATGATAACCTCAACTGCTCTATCTGAAAATAAAATGGTTATTTACAATGACATGAAAATTTGAAATACTTTAAGTAATGTAGTGTTTGAGAAACCTGCCATTCACAATCCGTCCAACAATGAGATCTCCATTGATTTCTTGTAGCAGATTAGCATTTCTTCCATGATAAGCTACAATTCTAAATGGTCCCGGCCAAAGGTGATCGAATTTCCCATGCTTCCCTTTATCTTCATTTCTTGCATCCCATTTTAGCACTAGATCATCTACCTTAAAATCATCAACCTTTGTCCTCTTATCAAACACTTTTTTCATTTTATCCTGATGCAATTGTGTGTTGTTGTATACTTCTTCTCTCATTTGTTGTACATGAATCAATTGATTAATCCTTCTTTGAATATCATTTGGTTCAGCTTCCTGTTCTTGTAGCAATTTCATAACTTGTAGCCCTAATGAGGTAGGAAAAAATGCATATGTGCCATATACTATCAAGAAAGGTGATGTAGCAATAGACATCTTTTTATTAATCATATCATCCCACAATTCATATATGATTTTCTTTTGCCAAGCCTTTTTGTTTTCTTGTAGCACTTTTTTGATAATTATTGTCAGACTCTTATTGAATGACTCAACTAATCCATTACCTTGTGGGTAATAGGCCGTGGAATGACCAAGGGTTATGTTGTAATCATTGAAATATTTTTACATCCTCTTAGAATTGAATGTTGTTGCATTATCAATTATTATTTTCACTGGGCAGCCAAACCTAGACAGAATTTTACTTCCCAAAAATTGGATAATGACAACAACACTAGCTTGCCTTGTTGGTACTGCTTCAATCCAATTAGTGAAATATTCTGTAGCTGTCAATATCCATTTATGTTGAGTTGAAGATGATGGATGAATCTATCCTACAAAATCAAGGCCCCATTTCCTAAACTGTGCTTCAACAGAAATTGGTTTTAAAGGCAAGGGCACCAATTTCCTTTTTCCATAAAAAATATGACATTCGTGACAGATTGACACCTCCTTGTATACATCAGAGAAAATGATAGGACAATAAAAACCTGCTCTTAATATAGTATGCACTGTGGTTTTCCAATAATGGTGCCCTCCACATTCACCCTTATGGAATTCTTTGATAGCTTGTTTCACCTCATTTTCTAATAAGCAAGATATAAAACTTCCTCCTGTATCCTTCCAATATAGAGAACCATCAAGAATACAAAATTTTGTTTATTTTAATTTCAGAAACCTAGCTTTTGTTTTGCTTATTTCATGAGGATCTTGTAAATTTCTCGACATGTATATAATTGCAACATACCATGTAGATTCAAGAAACTTTTGGGATACCTATGGCATTGTTTCTTCTTTTGAATTTTTTGACAGATATGCAATAAAATTTATCCCCAAAAAATTATAATTTGACTCTTTCATTAGTTTTGCAAGCCCTTGGCCTTTTATCATCTTTGTAGGCTTTATCTCCATGTCGTATTCTAACAAAAAATCTATCCATTTTACTCTTCTTCCTTCAGGATCAAACTGGTCCAGGATATCTTTCACAACATTATTGGACACAAAAGAAACAACATGAGAATGAAAAATGTAAATTATAAATTCTTTCAGGGCTTTTACCAGTGCATATGCTTGCTTCTCCAAGATGTCGTACTTCAATGGGGAATATCTTAAAGTTTTGTTGTAATAGGCTATGGGTCTTTCAAAAAAAATTTCATTCTTCTGCAACAAAACCCCATCAATAGTGTGTTCTAATGAAAAAGAGAATAATATGAAATCCTTTGCATAGTCTAGACTGGATAATATTGGTGCTTTGGTCAATGCTGCCTTTATATCCTCAAAGGATTTTGTAGCTTCTGGAGTCCACTTTATCTCGCTTCCTTTCCTCAACATGCTTGTAATGAATTTTATGATTTCTACCAGATTCAGAATAAACCTCCTCAGAAAGTTTACCCTTCCATGAAAAGAATGTACCTCTTTTTTTCTCCTGGGAGTATCAATTTTCAGAATTGCAACTACTCTATCGGGATCTATATTTATTCCTTCTTTTGAGATGATATGACCAAGTGGCTTACTCTCTTGCATTCCAAAGTTAGATTTTTTTGGATTTAATGAAATTCCAAATCTCCTACACTTCTGAAAAACCTTTTTCAAATGTTTCAAATGCTCATCATCAGAATTTGAAAAAATAGTAATATCATCTAAATAAATGACAATGAACTCATATTTTTCATCAGCAAAAGTTATATCCATATATCTTTGGAATGTAGCCCCTGCATTCATAATCCCAAAAGGAATTTTGGCAAACATGAATGTACCCTAAGGTGTTGTGAAGTTTATATTCTCTTGATCATCAAGATGCACCATGATTTGGTTGTATCCAGAAAAGCCATCTAGCATTGACATTTTCTGTGACCCAACCACTTTCTGCAAAATACAGTCCATCTTGGGAAGAGGATAGTTATCTTCAAGGGAAACCCTTTTCAGATTTCGAAAATATGCACACAACCTTATTTCACCACTTTTCTTTCTGATAGGAACTAAGTTGTCCAACCATTTAGAGAATCTCAAAGATACTATAATCTTAACATCAAACAATTTTCTTACCACATTCTCAATTAATGGAAGCAGTAAAGGATTAATCCTTCTCAATTTCTGTTAAATGGTTTTTGATCATATCTTATTGGAATAACATGTTGAATAATATTTGTGTCATAAACCTTCAAATATTCATAGCTCCCAGCAAAAACATCTGGAAAATCATTCATTAAGATGATATATCTCTCCTTGATTTATGGGTTGAGTGTCTTGGATAGTTTGATGATTTTAGGTTTTTCCTGAGTCTTAATGTTACAATCCTCTATTTCTTCATCATTTGGAGTGACTTTGGGGTTCCTTCCCACATCATTATTGTCAAAGATATTTTCCAGTGGAACCAAACCCTTAGGGATGACATTATTTTTAAGATGAACAATGTCTCTACCAACAATCTGATTTAGGAAACAATCTCCATTTGGAAACATGCCTGCATATTCTTCCTTATCAAAATAACTTTCCTCATCAATATTTGTGTTGGCAAACTCATCATTCATTTGGATAAATCTTACCACTTGTTTGTCACCCTAAAAAATATGGAAATACTTGATATTATCATGTAATATTGGTCTATGCTTGACTTCGATATCATGTTTTATGTTAGGAAAGGTAGGAATATTAAAAACAGAAGCTGAAGTGGGTAATGCATTAACATTCAAATTTTGTCCTCTTGGAATCACTGAAAGGTTATATTTTGTGAAACTTTCAAGTACATCAATAATTCGGTATTCCCTCATCCTAGGATTTTTATATTGATAGATGCCCTTAATCTGATTAATCACAAGCTCATAATCTCCATGTACAACTATTCTTTTTTCCCCCAAATCTTTCAATGTGTTCAAACCCAAAATCAAATCCTCATACTCAGCCATATTATTTGTATAGTCAAAAGAAAATTTATAAGAGCAAAGATTTGAACCTGATTTAGGAGGGATAATCCAAACACCTTCTCCATCTCTCTCTTTACTAGCAATTCCATCAAAATTCATATTCCACATTTCTTCATCCTCATTATTTTGTTGATGTGAAATTTTTCCTGCTTGTTGATATTCTTTATATTTCACATGGAGTTCAAAAGTCTTTGGATCTTCTTCTTCAAAGCACATGTAAATTGAAGAACCAACCTCACTGTCAATAGATTAAATAAGATGATTATTGGGTTTTCTCCTACTACTCACCATCTACTTCAACAATACTTCCCTGTATAGTCTCCTTTCCTGACAAAAAACTGGTATAGGTGCATATGACATATCCATCTGTAGAGTACCCTTCAATTTTTTAGTCCATGACCTTGACAACAACATGCCAAACTTTAGAGGGATGTCAACAACTACTACATCCACGACCAAATTCTTTGATGGGATTTGAGATAAAGACACAACTAGGTCTTTTATTAAGCCTAAACACTTTACCTTCCTTGAATCAAAAGAGAACAAATATTTATAAGGTCTAGTGATGTCCAAACCTAGTTCATCCATGATTACATTTGGCATCAAATTATGAGATGCTCATGAATCTAGCATTGCATTTTGTAAATTCATATAATGAAATTTAAGGCTGACATAAAATGGAGGCACATCACCATCATCACCATATTCTTCTACATGAGAACCAAATAATATTGCAAGATGATCATCTTGCACATTCAGAGTATCAAATTCTTCTTCCATTTTCAACATTTTGATGATTTGGCTTCTATATTCAACATTCCTTATTAACTAATTGAAAGGTACATAATTTTTTATTTTTTCCAT
>JASDQU010688644.1:36180-46199 GCA_032191745.1 Picea mariana
TTCCTCCCAAACGTGTGTTCCTCGTGCAAGGCTCGATCTCCCTTTGGTGGATGGCAACGATTAGTAGCTTATAACAACCACTCTTTGGATGATGCTATGTCTTCTCCCCAAACCTTACACCTGCTCAGATGGAATTGTGTGCCCAAATCCGTCCCTCTATAGGGTGGTATTAAGAATGCAATGGTTGCTTCTTCTGCACCAGGAGGTAGTTTCCTATTGGGTGAATCTATGGGGGTGCTACATGGGTTCCTTTTCCCAGATCTATTGTTTTGAGGTGTGCTTGGCGACTCCAGATCTATTGTTTCGAGGTGTGGTTGGCGGCTCCCGATCTATTGTTTCGAGGTGAGGCTGACATTTCTTCCTTCATGGGAGTGTGGATCTAGGGTTAGGTCCTAGGGTGGGTTCTTCCGCTTTTTCAGCTTATGGTATGCAGATCTTCTCTCGGGTTACTTTGGTTGTTCAGATTTTGATGTATGATCAGTTTTGGCCCCTATTGGTGGCCATAAATGTCTCCTCTCCTCCTTCTATCATGGGTCATTCCAGAGCTTTGAGGTCCTGTCTTGGGCGTGCAGTGTTTTTTTTTTCCAAGTGGCACTTTGAGGTCCTGTTGAGGGGGCATGCAGTTTCTAGTCTCATGCTAGTCGAGGTCTCCATAGATGTTGTTGCCTTCTGGACTTGTTGTTCTGAGGTTTACATACCTCTTTGACCTGGTCCTTCCGGTCACTAGGGTTTGTCTGGGATTGCATATTTTCCTTTCGATCTCTAGGGTTTGTTTGGATTTTTTGTTCTGGAGTATTTTTCTTTGACAAGATCTCTTATACCGAATATTCGACCTTTTAGGGGTTTCTATAAACTTTTGTATATTCTTCTTTTTGGCTCTTCAACCTATTACTTTGTGTCCCTTTGGGATTTTCTACCCAGTATTGGGTGTTGTTGTTAGCACTTACAAAATTGAATTTGGTTCTCTTTGGATGAATAGAATTACATTTTTTTTCCGAGGAGGAAGGCATAGAAAATAGTTACTAGGAGAGTTGAGTAAAAGGGAAAGAGTAAAAAGATTAAAAATATGTACATATTAGGACATTTGAGTTAAAAGAAATAAAAAGGAAAAATTAAAATGAAGAATATGAAGATTTAAAATGCAAAATGAATATATGTACAAAAACACACTACATCCTAGGTCTTAGTGTGAATTATTTTTTATCCATGTAAAAATAAATTAAATAATTTACAAAAAACAAAATAAAAATAAAATCAAATATTTACAGTAATATATCCAAAATAAAGAAAAATAAATAGAGTAAAATGATACAATATAATTACCAAAGGGGAAAATTTAGATATATTTAAGAAAGTCGAGGTCCCAGACCCTTTAGATTCCACTATTTAGGGTTACTAGGATGCCAACATGACAATTAGCGTGTCCTGAGGGGTGATATGTGGAATCTTATGATTGCATAGGATTAGAATAAATTATTGAAATATTATGCGCGGGAGTGAGCTCAGCCAAAGATTTCCTTAGATTTGATTCAAGAATGAGAGTGATGTCATGATAATGTGGTCGCATAGCATGGCAAATGACATGCTCAGAAGATGTTATGTGGTGATAGATGATTGGTCAATGGGACAAGAGAGGCCCCCACTTGGGTGAGGAGTAAATATGGGAGAAGTGTTGATGACGAGGGATCATCGACGATGATGGATTGTCGAGTAAAAGGATCACTGACGACGATGGAAGCACCTAATGACAATGAATGGTTGATGATGAGGGATCATCAATGATAAGGAAGAGTAAGAGCCACTGACATCCATTGATCAGGAAAGCAAGAAAATATGGGTCGTTCATTTCGGGAAGGTTCATCATCAGGAGCACCCAAGTGCTAGGGAGAAGGACTCAGCCCCAATGACGAGAAAGCCCAACGATGTCATCGTCGAGGAATGTGATCGAAAGACTTGGAGGACATGAAGCGGGTAGATCCCAATGACGAGGAGGACAGGTAATGGGTGCCACATCAAAACCACATGGGACAACACAAGTGAGACAACCATGTGGTAGTGAGGTGGAAAAGGTGAGTGAAGACTTAGGAAAATTTGAAATGCCATAATTTTCAATCTGGAACTCAAATTTAAGTATGGTTACAGTCATTGGAAATCTCTCGATGGGAAGAATACGACTACGATATTTGGTTAGAGGAAATAATAGAGGAAAATAAGGATAAAAATCAATAGGCCTTGGGCCTAGGTTTCAAGAGAGAGGGAAGGCCAAAAGACAAATGTGGTAGAGATCAATCCAAAGAATCTTGGGGATGAGTCTATAGGAAATATGGATCATATATCCTTAGAATCTCAGGACCTCAAGGAAATAGAAAAAGAGGAGGCTCGATAGGGATCAAAATCAAGGTTCTAGAAAAGGATCAACAGATTCCCTCGCATGCCTCTCAAGACTGGAGAGGTCATGTGAACAAAGTGGCTCTGCAAACCTGCTCCTACAAAACAAAAGAATGATATCATCCATGCAATGAAAAGAAGACTATGAAACACAATAAAAAATATATTCCCTTCCTTTAAACCAACTTATAAGAGAGTGTTAATTTTATTGAACAATAATATGGTGACTGTAGATGAGTGTCTTAAGACTAGATAAGCTAATTCGAGGCATAAGAGTAGAATCCATATATGAGAGAATAAGCATGAAGTCATGAAGCATAACACATCAACAAGAGGATGCAAAATTTGAATTAATCAATCAACAAATAATTAGCCACAACCTCATCCAAGACATGCAATAGAACATCAGACCTTGTAGCCACATAGAATCATCAAACACTTCATAATCAACGAATAGTTTGAAACACATGTCAATGAAACATCATAGGTCAATAAGAATCATGAAGACATTTGAAATCCTCAAATCAAAAGGAATAATCAGCATCCATAAAAAACAANAAGACATAACATTAGGCTCAAGTGGTATAGGATTAGGCAATAGGATTGAAATTTTAGTAGGGGACCCCTTTCATTTCATTTGTAAAAGCAAAAATAAAAAGGGGGGTTGTTGTGGCCACAACATGTTCTTTTGGCAACCTCTATAAACAATAGAATTTAGTGGAGTTCCCTTCACCAACATCTATGAATGGAAGAGGCAGTCCCCCTCCTCAAGATCCTCTAACTATTTTGTTTGGATGTTTGTAGATGTAATGGTATCACCGTGTTTGACATCAATGATCCTCTTTTTCTTTTCGTTCTTTAAATCATAGTGTTAGCCAAATTTTGATTATTTTTCTTTCAGCTCAGCCGATAATGAATGTTCGGAGTGGCATTCATCGATGTTGTGCCAGGGGAATTTGTGTAACTCACACCACTTTACAATATCCTTCTTCAACTTCTTGTTACCATTATTTTGAGTAGTGTACCCAGCCACCTCGGTGCCTACTGGGATGGTGGGGCACTGAAAATTTCACAATTTCCCTCTAAAATCGTCCATAAATTCTCAACTCTACACTGATAACATGGTATCCCCTGTCACATGATTCAATTAAATATGCAGATTCATGCATAACACATTAACAATTCAAGAATACACACACACACACACACAACCATTCCATAAGAATACAACAAATTAACACATAAGTACACAGTGTAACAACATATGCACATGACACTTCTCTTTTGTGAAAACGTTGGTCAGTTGCAGACCTCAAATGTTCCTCCGAACCATAGACCGAACTGCTCATAATCTCTCAACTGTGATTCACCCCCGAGTTGAGGCTATTACTCCACTAGGGAAAAGGACCTCCTAGGCCAACTATGATCTACAGTCAGTACCAAGAAGTTCTAAGCCAAGGTACCAAACCTCAACAGAACTCCTACCTACAGTTTATCATTCCCCATAATCCTACACAACCCAGGGTAGTGTTCCCCCTTCTCTGCACCATGGTCCCTTGGGTTGCACCACTACCCTTCTAGGGATCCAACATAGGTTGGCCAAGAAGTCTCAGATCAATATGGCTCCAGGAATTCCAGATACCCTTAGAGGTCTCCATGTCTCACACTAGGGAACATATCCCTACACTCTCCCTCCAAGGCTCCAACCTTTACCAAGGAAACCCAAGGAGAAGTGTACACACACCCAGATCCACCTAGGATCCATAGGGTAAACTCCATAGTCTGGGTCACCATATCCCCCAGAGAAACTCATATAGTCAGTATGGCAAGAATGGAATGAATGGAATGGATAATTATACTAAATTCCCCCTTTAATTATTCATGTACCCTTTTTGACACATGGCACTCATGACCCCCCCTTTTGCACTACATAGGAACTTAATTTATACATCACGCATAAAGGCTAAGAACATTATTATATTATATTTGGCTTATCACCCTTTACCCATCCTTTAGCCCCCTTTCCCACTCGTGGAGTCTTATCCCCCGATACTCTTTTTTTTCCCTTGGTTTGCAACTGTGGTGTTATTTTTATTAATTAGTGCATATCTACAATTTATAATATGATCTCTCCAACATTTGATAATATTTACAAGAACTTCGGCCTAAACATATCGTCTCACCAGCCTAAGTATTAGATACAGGAACTCCAACCAAAACATATGGGCTCACCAATCTAAGTATCATATGTATAATATATTTACAATCCAGGGATCAAGTCGAGGTATTACATTCACCTCCCACTTATTTATGCACTGTCCTTAGTGCATCTATATATACTTATAAACGTCAACAAGGTCACTCCCCACAATGAAATCCAACTCAAACCCTGTTTTCACAATGTACATATCCACCCACTTGCCCTGTTCTAGAGTTACAAGGATTTCACATGCATTGAGAACACTGCCAAAGGTGAATGGATTTTGCTTCATGCCTTCTTGCTGCATTTTCTCAAATAGTTGAAGGGCTTGCATGTTACACCCTTCCTGGACATATCCTACAATCATAGTATTCCATGAAACAACATCTGGTTTGAACATTTTTCTCAATGATCCAAAAAGGATCTAGAGAAGGTTAAGGCAACTCGGAATGCAAAGAAGCAACTTAGAATGCTCAAAATGGCTTCAGCAGGCAAAGAAAGGGAAAAAATTCAAATTTTCTAAAACTTAGTGAAAATGACATAATCGCGAAGAGCATGCCACAATCTTTCTAATGATGCAAATGACTCGTCAAACGGAGTTACGGATCAAAAGTCATAAGCAGTCAAAGTTCAGTCAAACTTGGTCAAAAAGGAAAAAGTGAAAGTGACACTGGCACCACTGCAAGGGTGACACGTGGCACATCTAGTTGGCAAGATTACGTGGCAAGGATGGAAAACACATGGGAAATTTAAGTGATGACATGTGTCGGTTTCATGGGCAAATCATGTGGTGACAAGTGGCATTTCTTGGACAAGTTATATGGTGCCACGTGGCCCAGTCATGGACTGCCATGTGACACCCCTCCAATGGCTGGTATATGCAAAAAAAATTATTGAGTCCCCAAGAGTTGAACTCATGACCTCTGAATATCCCAAGGGCCCCACACATCTGCACCAACAATTACACCATACAACATTTCTTGTTTGTAATGTGATTTAATTATTATTTAAATTTAAACTTTGAACTAAGGCGCCAAATGGAGGGGCTAGGCCTTCGTCCCAGACCCTGGTCACATGCTATTGCACCATATGACTATAGTATTCTGCCCACCTAGGGGCTTAACTCAACCACCTCCAAATATAGTCTTTCCGCCATTTTCTCCGCCATTTTTAGCGAGCGCGCCAACATTGTTACAACCATATACTAAAAAGGGGATTCGACGGGATTCAATCTTCGGACCTCTGCCAAACTGAACACCTAAATTTGGCCAATTTAACCAACACACCAACCATGAATTATTGGCACAACCACCCAGAAACTTGTATATAAGGGGGCTTCGACAGTGCATTCGGGACACAAGAGCATGGAGAAGGGGCAAGCTGAGTGCATCCATACAATATGGATTTTTGCACAGTTTTCTATATTTTGGCATGAATTTCGAGATCTATCAGTGATTTATTGTAGGAGCAGTGGCACGACAACCGAGGTAGGGGTGTCTTGGGGGCCTGAAAGTGTCCGACTCGGATTGAGACGTGGAGACAATCATTTTTAGGTAAAACGACGCCACGAATGCAGTGGTGGTGTTAGTTTTATGATCTGAGCAAAGTTTTTGTGGCTTAACTCCAGAATGAGGTATACTTATGTATTTTGCCCAATTCTTTTGTGGAGTTAATAAAAAAGACCTACCCATTTGAGAGCACAAACTGGAGACGTAGTCCACTAGGGAAGAACTACATTATCAAGGTATTTTTGTTCATATTGCATGATTATGTCTCTTTCCTTTTGATTTTTTCCTTCTTTATGGGGCACTTTGTTTATGTTCATTTTATGCAATTCTTTAATAAGTCACCCGACGAAAAGATCTCGTATCATGTTGGTATAAGAGCTGTCGTCTTTGACTTGAATTGTTGAGTATGAATGCTTACTAGGGCCAAGCATAAGCATGGTGAAGGAACTCTTAAGACATTCAATCCTGAAGTTGGTCATACATCCCGAAGGAAGAAGATGGCAAAAGAACATAAGCATGATGAACATGAGAACAAATTTCACATGGTCTTCTATCGCATGTTAGACATGGTTGAGAAAATGTATGGAGATTACAAGAAGAGGATGAAGAAGAAGGAGAATAAAAAGGAATCACATGCAGATGATGATGCTTCAGTAAACCAAGGGGCTAGAGGAGATCATCATGAGCCTCTGTCTTCGCCTTCAGGTTCTAGTTCTTCTTCCTCTAAGAATTCTCATCACTCTCAACATTCTAATCATAAGGCGTATTTTAAGAAACCATTATTAAAGATTGATGTAAAGTTTTCTTTATCTATGTTTAATGAAGATGCTAATCCTGAAAAGTTAGGCAATTGGACCCAACAGGTTGAAGTATTTTGTTGTGTTTAGCATATTGACGAAGAGGAAGTTAAAGTGCAACTGGATTCTCTTCAGTTGGAAGGCACCACTCTTGTATGGTGGGAGAGCAAGCTACAAGACATGAGTAAGTGTGGTAATCTTCTTTCCTCATGGTCGGAATTTAAAATAAATATAAGGAAGCAGTTCTATCCATTAGGGTATTTACATAAAGCTTGATGGAATGACAAAATTTGAGACAGAGTAAAGGTCAGACTATACAAAGTTTCACAGAAGAATTTAGAAATAAATCTCTAGCATTGAATATTCCTTTGGATTCTTATGAAACTTTAATGAAGTATATTGACGCACTTCACAGTTATATTCGTCATACTTTGCTCTTGTTTAACCCCACTAGTCTTGATGAAGTTTGTGTGCAAGCCACTCACCTTGAGAACAGGGGAAAACATGTTCAAGAAGATCCCACAAAGAAACCTTCCAATTTCCCACACAAGACTTTCAAGAAGCTCAAAAGGAAGGACAAGAAGACCACTACAATAACGAGAGAAGGAGGAAAACCATCTTGCACTCATTGCAAGAAGGGAAGTCACGATGAAGAACACTATTGGAAACTGCATGTAGAAAGGAAACTGAAACAGTTTGGTGGAAAGGGGAAGACAAATATTGTTGCTACAGTACAACAAGATCTTGGTTCTAAATCAGGAGATGAAGGAAATATCACAACGACTAGAGTACAAGGTAAATGTAATGTCCCCACTTTGGGACATCATCACAGGGCAGAGATTTATGATGAGCAGAGTAGCCAGATGGATGCTAGAGCTAGTACAGGGGTATTTGAGAGGCATTGTGGGGTCCAACTTGCATTGATGATCACATTCCATCATTATGATCCATTCTGCATAGGTTGGATTTGGTTTCGTTGCATTCCGACGATTTCCATGATTTTGACTATGTTGAGCTATAAGTCAATGGAATTCACTGAAGAGGTCATTTTGGGCACATTACTTGGAGGAACCTCTCAATGTAATAGCTCATTGGAATCGGGAGGAGCAACACTACAGGATGGGATGGCTAGAAGTGACTTTCAGTGGCCAGGGAAGCCACAAGGAGAGATAAGGAGCTTTTCAAAGGTAAAAGGGTTAATTAATTAATTAAAGTGATTTAATTAATTAATTAAATATCAATAAAATGAAAGTCACTTTGGAGGGACAAGGTGAGACAAAAGTATAAAGGAAAGGCAAGGGCCTCTTCTCATGCATTCATGTATGATCTTATTTTGATTTTTGGCTTCTAGCTAGTGAGCCCAACATTGGGGGTTTTGAGGGTTTTGACTTAACAAACCCTAGAGGACGATTCGGTGGTGAAAGATTCCACCTAGCTTGTCCCAATATTGGTCTCGGAGCTACAATACACTCCCACACCATTCTAGTTTCAGATATACTCAGTTGTAGGAGGATTCCACATCAGTTGCTTGTGCAAATAAAGAGAGGGTGCACCAGTTGGGGGTTTCCAACAAGGGGGGTGCACCATTCATTGAGGAGGGATTCATCCTAGCTGAGGAGAAGGGATTCCGGGAATTCCAGGTATTGGGTTTCCTTTGCAGGTGTCTTGGCATCATTATTCGTGGTTTTCAGGAGTCTTTCAGTGGAGGATCGATTTGTATTGAGAGTGGGACGTTTTCCCAAGAGGAGGGCACACCATCATTTGGAGAGAATCTAGATCTAAGGATCTAGCAAGCGTTTTGATGATTTGAGCACTTGGGTTCTCATTATAGTGTCTTGATCTATCAGTTTGGAGAGTTTCAGGAGATTTGGAGGGTTCATTCACCTTGGTCGAATTATCTAGGGTTTCAGGCATCTAGTGGGGTGCACCATTCAGTGGAGGAGTTTAGATCTATAGAGATTGAGAGGGATCTTGGAGATTCAGGCACCTGGGTTGTTCTTACCATCACCCAATCTATCAGTTGGCATATTTCTTAGGGTGATTGGACACTTTTGGCAGCAGGGCCGAGCTATTGAGGGTTTCATCCTTCTATTGGAGTGTGGCATTCTTCAGCTGGAGACTTTGGCATTCATATCTTCTTGTATTGAGATTCATTTCTTATTCAGCCTTTGGAGGCATCTTTTGTATTAGAGGGAGCATTTTGTAGAAGCTCTTATCTATTGTTTATCTTCTTGGCCATCTGTTGAGCATTCCAGGTCAGCATCTTCATTGTAGCAGGTTTTTCTATTTTATGAATAAAGAAGAATTGAGATGTTTTGGCTTGTCTATTTTATTGCATATGGTTGAAGTATGATTCCATGGTTATCTCTTTCTGTTATTTGTTGCATACACACATATAAACACATCTAAAAAGTATATCAACAAAGTGTTTGACGAAATACCACAACCAGGAAAAAGTTTTAAAAAGACACCAAAACAGTGATGATTCTTGCATAATGGCTTGGGATCATTACAGTGGTATCAGAGCTTAAATCCTGCAAAACTGGGGGGTCTTCCATAGGGATAAATGGATAGTTTGAAAGAAGTGGATAAGATATCCTTTGAGATACCATGGTTGGAGATCATGTATGACGACCTTAGCAAGGAAACTAAGGCTACAATAACCTTCCTACAATATGCAGCCTATAGAAATCCCCATTGAAGCAAATGGGATATTTTACAGGGGACGATCATAGCAGGTGAAAATAAAAAAGAAGCAACTATATGGTGGGAAGAACAGAGAAACCCCATGCCCAGTAGGAGCATGCAACCTTGCCACAATTGTAAGGGGTCATGGGGACTAGATCATAGGTGCAGTGGTAAAGATCAGGAGCGCATTATTAAGGCATTTCATGATAGTGAGGGTGAGGTGTGTGAGGATGGAGCGATATATGTGGATTCAGAGCAGTCAGATGATGAAAGTGACTCTTGCACAGAGGCTAGTGATAGTGACTCTACCTCAGAGGATAGTGATGATGACTCTTGCATAGAGGTTGGTGATGCTTGTACGCTTGAGGAGGAGGATGATCCTTGTGTAGTGGATAGGCAGTTGGATGGACACAATAATAGCATCGGTACTTCAACAGA
>JASDQU010688644.1:55262-72723 GCA_032191745.1 Picea mariana
TAGACTCTATAAACATGAAAAACCCCTGAGTTTTCTTTCTTTGGACTCGTTAAATAAACATCGAAAGGCCCAAATGGGATAGAACCACTCCTTCCTAGGGTTCATTAAAAATACTCTGAGGGACTCATCTGAAGGATGAGCTTACATTACAAGCATATGTTATCCTCCTCATGCTTGCGTAAAAATAAAGAGGTACTCGCCAGAAATGGTGAGGGAAAAATTTGGAAAGAAATGTATCTAAACCTATATTCTCTGGAAGAGTCACTTTTGAACATGACACCCTTTCACTTTCCTTGTGTCTAGGTTGGAAAATCCGCTTGTCTCTTGATCATACTCCTTTATAAGATTACAAATTGGTATGTGGTCCTTATTTTTGAGTCAGTGTTTCCAAGATAGTCGTTGTGTCGTCAATATGTTCAAAAATATGTCCAACCCGAAAAACCTTATATTGCGTCGACCATTTCTGCAGTCCTTAAGCCTTCTATTGTGTCATCCATCCCTGAGTCAGTCTTGAATCACTTGTTACTCTGATCTACTTCAAATCTTGTTACCCATTTCGTGTCATTGATTGGGGATACATTAAGGCCTTCCTATGACGAGTCTTTTCTTGTCGACTTCAACTCATTATCCAAGAATTAGACTTAGAAACTAATTGGTACCTTGAAACTTGCATGCCTCAATGGAAGGTTTCCTTGCTTTTGACAATGGGTTTTCATTATTGACCTCTAATCGAGGGATTCTGCCAAGTGTTCGACTTCAACTCATTAATTCGCATTCATTGGATTATACTAGAGTACCTTGGGAGTCATTGACATTAATGGTGATTTCCCTTGCACTTGTTAACAGTTCTCATCATTGACCGGTAATCAAGTGGTTTCTACCATGTTCGACTTCAACACATGTGTTCACATGGTTAGATTCGTACTATAGAGTGGTGGAGATGAAGACCCTAAATATTTTCTCACGGATTCAGGTTGCATTGGAGTATATTCAGTTTTTACTGTTGCATAGATCCACATTGTATGTCTCGTGGCTATGTTCAAATTTGAGTCTTTAACACATATATCCGNTCACGGATTCAGGTTGCATTGGAGTATATTCAGTTTTTACTGTTGCATAGATCCACATTGTATGTCTCGTGGCTATGTTCAAATTTGAGTCTTTAACACATATATCCACAGTGTATTTTTGGTGGCTATGTTCATATTTGATTCATAATGGCATGGATCCACGGTGTATGTTTGGTGGCCATGAACTTGTCTTACTTGACATGGATCTTTGCATGTCATCATTTATGCTTTGAGTCATTTGTATTATGAGTATGGGAATGCCTACCTCAATGATGATATATTATTGAACTGTATTTCCTTGTTTGTTGGCAGGTTTTCGATCGACTGTTCCTTGTTACCTACACACACTCGACAAAGTATTTCAGCTATCACTTTGTTCTAACTTCATACTTTGGGGGGCTCTCTGTTACACATTATTTTCATCATCCCTATTATCGTTAATGATGTAAACCTATCTGTAGTCTTCAGAGGGGTCAATGGCCTAAGTTCCTGAAGAAAGAAGGTAGAAGAACTTTTCCTGAGAAAAGAAGTTGCATTTTCCTTTATGAAAACCCTATTAAAGATGATTTTTTCATGTTGCGCTATGGCTAGGGTGAGAGAATGGATGATTCTCATAGGCTGCACCATATTTGGGTTGCGAGAGGTTCATAGGTTTCTCTATAGGTAGGGTGCGGGAATGCTCATACGTGGGAAAAATGAGCATCTTCTCGATGCTTCTAGAAGGAGAAACTTCCATGGTGAGGTGGCATCTGAATGGTTTGGATCTTACTCGCTTTCATGATTTAGTGGGATCATCCTAACCTCCTCACCTTATCATCTTCAACTTATAAAAGGAGAGGAGCTCTCGTGGAGAAGGTTAGCTTTTGATTTTGGAGAAAGTTAGTTGTTTTTGGCTTGGGATTGTTAGCTTGGTTAGAGTGGCTTTGATATTTGCTTTGTCAAGATAGATTGTGAGTAGTTATCAGATCCACAGTCTCAGAATCCTTGGAGCAAGAAGTGTGTGGGGAATGAAGGACAATTGGAAGGGACCTTACGACATCAAGGCCATGGTTGTAATCTCTCTTTCACATTTAATATGATACAGTAATATGATTCTTTCCTATAAATCTTGTTGTGTTTTATTGTATGATTCCTTGATCACATACATAGGTTTATATTGAGTTTATGTTATTACTATCACTTTGGTTGGTTGCGTTCCTTTGCAGGATCATCATTGTATGAGTGTTGGAACGTAGCAAAGATGGTGATAGCGAGAGGAAGCGACATTTAAATGGTATGTCACCTATCCCTCTTTAGTTAGTAAATTCAATATCTGAAACTTAAGGAAAGCGTCATGTTCTGGTGTGTTTTGTTCTAGATCTAAGTGGATCTAGGGAGATCAGCTAGTGTCTTCTCCTACCGATTTATCCAATAACACTTGGTCCTTCCAGTCACTAGGGTTTGTCTGGGATTGCATATTTTCCTTTCGATCTCTAGGGTTTGTTTGGATTTTTTGTTCTGGAGTATTTTTCTTTGACAAGATCTCTTATACCAAATATTCGACCTTTTAGGGGTTTCTATAAACTTCTGTATATTCTTGTTTTTGGCTCTTTAACCTATTACTTTGTGTCCCTTTGGGATTTTCTACCCAGTATTGGGTGGTGTTGTTAGCACTTACAAAATTGAATTTGGTTCTCTTTGGATGAATAGAATTACGTTTTTTTTCTGAGCAGGGAGGCGTAGAAAATAGGTACTAGGAGAGGTGAGTAAAAGGGAAAGATTAAAAATATGTACATATTAGGACATTTGAGTTAAAAAGAATTAAAAAATAAAAACGAAAATGAATAATATGAAGATTTAAAATGCAAAATGAATATATGTACAAAAACACACTACATCCTAGGTCTTAGTGTGAATTATTTTTTATCCATGTAAAAATAATTTAAATAATTTACAAAAAACAAAATAAAATTAAAATCAAATATTTACAGTAATATGTCCAAAATAAATAAAAATAAATAGAGTAAAATGATACAATATAATTACAAAAGGGGAAAATTTAGATATATTTAAGAAAGTCGAGGTCCCACACCCCTTAGATTCCACTATTTAGAGTTACTAGGATGCCAACATGACAATTAACGTGTCCTGAGGGGTGATATGTAGCATCTTATGATTGCATAGGATTAGATTAAATTATTGAAATATTATGGGCGGGAGTGAGCTCAGCCAAAGATTTCCTTAGATTTGATTCAAGTGTGACAGTGATGTCATGATAATGTGGTCGGATAGCATGGCAGCTGACGTGCTCAGAAGATGTTATGTGCTGACAGATGATTGGTCGATGGGACAAGAGAGGCCCCCACTTGGGCGAGGAGTAAAGATGGGAGAAGTGTTGACGACGAGGGATCATCGACGATGATGGATTGTCGAGTAAAAGGATCACTGATGACGATGGAAGCACCTAATGACAATGGAGGGCTGACGATGAGGGATCGTCGATGATAAGGAAGAGTAAGATCCATTGACATCCATTGATTAGGCAAGCAAGAAAATATGGGTCGTTCATTTCAGGAAGGTTCATCATCGGGGAATGTGATCAGAAGACTTGGAGGACACGAAGCAGGTAGATCCCAATGACAAGGAAGACAGGTAATGGGTGCCACATCAACACCATGTGGGACGACACAAGTGAGACAACCACGTGGATGCCATGTGGTAGTGAGGTGGAAAAGTCGAGTGGAGACTTAGGAAACTTTGAAATGTCATAATTTTCAATCTAGAACTCAAATTTAAGTATGGTTACAGTCATTGGAAATCTCTTGATGGGAAGAATCCGACTATGAGATTTGGTTAGAGGAAATAATAGAGGAAAATAAGGATAAAAATCAATAGGCCTTAGGCCTGGGTTTTAGGAGAGAGGGAAGGCCAAAAGACAAATGTGGTATAGATCAATCCAAAGAATCTTAGGGATGAGTCTGTAGGAAAGCTGGATCATATATCCTTAGAAGATCGGGACCTCAGGGAAATAGAAAAAGAGGAGGCTCGATAGGGATCAAAATCAAGGTTCTAGAAAAGGATTAACATATTCCCCCGCATGCCTCTCAACATTGGAGCGGTCATGTGAAAAAAGTGGCTCTACAAACTTTCTCCTGCAAAACAAAAGAATGATATCATCCATGCAATGAAAAGAATACTATCCAATACAATAAACAATGTATTCTCTTCCTTTAAACCAACTTATAAGAGAGTGTTAATTTTATTGAACAATAATATGGTGACTGTAGATGAGTGTCTTAAGACTACATAAGTTAATTCGAGGCAGAAGAGTAGAATCCATATGTGAGAGCATAAGTATGAATTCATGAAGCATAACACATCAACAAGAGGATGAAAAATTTGAATTAGTCAATCAACAAATAATTAGCCACAACCTCATCCAAGACATGCAATAGAACATCAGACCTTGCAGCCACATAGAATCATCAAACACTTCATAATCAACGAATAGTTTGAAAAAAATGTCAACGAAACATCATAGGTCAATAAGCATCATGAAGACATTTGAAATCCTCAAATCAAAAGGAATAATCAGCATCCTTAAAAAACAATCATCCAACAAGATAAAACCTCCAACTCCCTCAAAGTAGGCAAAGACACAACATTAGGCTCAAGCAATATAGGATTAGGCAATAGGATTTGAAATTTGAGTAGGGGACCCCTTTCCTTTTGTTTGTAAAAGCAAAAATAAAAAGGGGGGTTGTTGTGGCAACAACATGTTCTTTTGGCTACCTCTATAAATAATAAAATTTAGTGGAGTTCCCTTCACCAACATCTATGAATGGAAGAGGCACTCCCCCTCCTCAAGATCCTCTAACTATTTTGTTTGGATGTTTGTAATTGTAATGGTAGCACCGCATTCGACATCGATGATCCTCTTTTTCTTGTCGTTCTCTAAATCATAGTGTCAGCCAAATTTTGATTATTTTTCTTTCAACTTAGCTGACAATGAATGTTTCGAGTGACATTCATCGATGTTGTGCCAGGGGAGTTTGTGGAACTCACACCACTTTACAATATCCTTCTTCAACTTCTTGTTACCCTTATTTTGAGTAGTGTACCCAGCCACCTCAGTGCCTACTGGGATGGTGGGGCACTGAAAATTTCACAATTTCCCTCTGAAATCGTCCATAAATTCTCAACTCTACACAGATAACATGTTATCCCCTGTCACATGATTCAATTAAATATGTAGATTCATGCATAACACATTGACAATTCAAGAATACACACACACACACACAACCATTCCATAAGCATACAACAAATCAACACATAAGTACACATTGTAGCAACAAATGCACATGACACTTCTCTTTTGTGAAAATGTTGGTCTGTTGCAGACCTCAAATGTTCCTCCCAACCATAGACCGAACTGGTCATAATCTCTCAACAATGATTCACCCTCGATATGAGGCTATTACTCCACTAGGGAAAAGGACCTCCTAAGCCAACTATGGTCTACAGTCAGTACCAAGAAGTTCTAGGCCAAGGTACCAAACCTCAGCATAACTCCTACCTACAGTTTATCATTCCCCATCATCCTCCACAACCCAGGGTAGTGTTTCCCCTTCTCTCCACCATGGTCCCTCAGGTTGCACCACTACCCTTCTAGGGCTCCAACATAGTCTGGCCAAGCATTCTCGAAGAAATATGTCTCTAGGAGTTCTAGATACCCTTAGAGGTCTCTAGGTCTCACACTAGGGAACATATCCCCACACTCTCTCTCTAAGGCTCCAACCTTTCCCAAGGAAACCCAAGGAGAAGTGTACACACACCCAGATCCACCTAGGATCCATAGGGTAAACTCCATAGTCTAGGTCACCATATCCCCCAGAGAAACTCCTATAGTCAGCATGGCAAGAATGGAATGAATGGAATGGAGAATTATACTAAATTCCCCCTGTAATTATGCATGTACCCTTTTTGACACATGGCACTCATGACCCCCCCTTTTGCACTACATAGGAACTTAAGCTATACATCACACATAAAGGCTAAGAACATTATTATATTATATTTGGCTTATCACCCTTTACCCAGCCTTTAGCCCCCTTTCCCACTCATGGAGTCTTATCCCCCGATACTCTTTTTTGTCCCTTGGTTTGCAACTGTGGTGTTATTTTTATTAATTAGTGCATATGTACAATTTATAATATGATCTCTCCGACATTTGATAATATTTACAAGCACTTTGGCCTAAACATATCGTCTCACCAACCTAAGTATCACATGTAGGCGCTTCAACCCAAACATACCAGCTCACCAGCGTAAGTATTAGATACAGGAACTCCAACCCAAACATATCGGCTCACCAATCTAAGTATCATATGTACAATATATTTACAATCCAGGGATCAAGTCGAGGTCTTACATTCACCTCCCCCTTATTTATGCACTGTCCTTAGTGCATCTATATATACTTATACATGTCAACAAGGTCACTCCCGACAACGAAATCCAACTCGAACCCTGTTTTCACAATGTCCATATCCACCCACTTGCCCTGTTCTAGAGTTACAAGGATTTCACATGCATTGAGAACACTGCCAAAGGTGAATGGATTTTTCTTCATGCCTTCCTGGTGCATTTGCTCAAACAATTGAAGGGCTTGCATGTTACACCCTTCTTGGACATATCCTACAATCATAGTATTCCATGAAACAACATCTGGTTTGAACATTTCCTCAATGATCCATAGAGGATTTAGAGAAGGTTAAGGCAACTCGGAACGCACAGAAGCAACTTAGAACGCTCAAAATGGCTTCAACAGACAAAGAAAGGGAAAATATTCAAAGTTCCTAAAACTTAGTTAAAATGACATAATCGCGAAGAACGCGCTGCAAGATTTCTAACGACGCAAACGACTCGTCAAACGAAGTTACGGATCAAAAGTTATAAGCAGTCAAAGTTCACTCAAACTTCGTCAAAAAGGCAAAAGTCAAAATGACACTGGCACCACTGCAAGGGTGACACGTGGCACATCTAGTTGGAAAGATGACATGGCAAGGATGGTAGACACGTGGGAAAGTTAAGTGATGACATGTGTCGGTTTCATGGGCAAACCATGCGATGACAAGTGGCATTTGTTGGACAAGTTATATGGTGCCACGTGTCCCAGTCATGGATTGCCATGTGGCACCCCTCCAATGGCTGGTATATGCAAAAAAAATTATTGACTCCCCAAGATTTGAACTCATGACCTTCGAATAGCCCAAGGGCCCCACACATCTTCACCAACCATTACACCATACAACATTTCTTGTTTGTAATGTGATTTAATTATTATTTAAATTTAAACTTTGAACTAAGGCACCAAATGGAGGGGCTAGGCCTTCGGCCCAGACCCTGGTCACATCATGAGTCTAAATATGACACTTGTTAGTGCAGGGAAAATAAAAAGACTCATAACCACTAATAAGAGATATGTACTCATGGTCGTCAAAGAGAAATATGTCGGGACATCCGACGCTTTCCAAGGGTGTGATCCATCTCATAAAAAGGAATTAACTGATATTGTTTCCAAGTATGATGATATTTTTCAGGAACCAGATGGATTACCTCCTAAGAGGGAAATCCAACATGAGATACATATTCATCAGGATTATACTTTGCCTAATGTGGGCATGTACAGGATGTCAGTTGTGGAGATGACATAGATCAAGAAGCAGGTACATGGCTTATTAGATCAAGGGGTCATTAGGCCCATGTCATCTCTTTTATCACAACTCCTTTGCATGCCTTAACCAGTGTGAAGAACACTTTTCAGTGGGAAGGAAAGAAACAAAAATATTTCAACATTTTGAAGGAGAAGATCGGTACCGCACCATTATTAGCAATATTGAATCTTCAACAGTCGTTCGAGATCGAGATAGATGCCAACAGATACGCCATGGGTGAAGTATTGATGCAATATCATAAGCCTATCTGTAACCACTCTTATAATTTTAACCAAGATGCTGTTAACTATCCTAAATATGATAAATATTTGTATGCATTAGTTCAAAGCATAAAGAAATGGAATCATTACTTGTTAGGGAAGGAAACAATTATACATATAGATAACCAATCCTTACAGTATCTTCAGGCATGGACCAAACTGCAGCAATATCAACACTACAGGTGGATGGGGTTTCTAAAACAATTTCATTTGGTAATCAAGTAGAAGAAGGGTACAAGTAACAAGGTAGCCAATATGCTTTCTAGACCTCCTATTGCATCTTCTATTATTTTGAAGAATACTTCTTTATCTCATGATAGCTATGTAGAACAATATGTCATCGATGAAGATTTTAAAGAAGTATATGAGAAGCTAACCCATGGTGCACATGTAGAGAACTATTGTATGCAACGAAAGTCACTCTATCATCTTGGAAGTTATGTATTCCTACAAGTGAACGAGTCCATATAATACGCGAAGCTCATACTTCTCTTGTATCTGGGAATTTTTGGGTAGGAAAAACTATGACTCATTTGCAGAGGTTTTGTTATTGGCCTCAAATGAAAGCAATTGTAAGTAAATATGTAAAGGGGTGTGTGATGTGTTTTACTTGTAAGCCCACTAATAGAAAATTGGGGCTATACTCACCACTTCTTGTTCCATCCCATCCATGGGAAAGAATTTCCATGGATTTTGTAGGGGGTTTACCCATGACTAGAGGGGGTCATGATTATTTGTATGTCATAGTGGATAGGTTCAACACGATGTGCATCTTGATGCCATGTAAAAAGAAGATCACTATTGAGCAAAATGCTAATCTCTTTTTTCAGCATGTTTGGGTTCACTTTGGATTACCCACGTCCATTGTCTTGGATCGAGATACTCAATTCCTTGGGGATTTTTGGACTAGCTTGTGGAGAATGATGGACACCAAATTGAAGAGGAACATTGCTTTTCATCCACAGACTGACGGAAAAACAGAGGTGGTAAACAAAACAGTGGTACTTTTGCTTCGAGGCTACTGCAGCAAGCATCCTGAATTATGGGATGAACATATATCTTATGTACAACATGCTTATAATCGAGCTTTACATTCAGCCACTCAGATTTTACCTTTTGAGACGTTTTTTGGCTACCTACCAAAGGTTCCTTTTGACATGATGTATGGGAGAGATGTCGATGTGAATGAAGAATGAACAGAAGATAGAGCCCGCAAGTTCATCCAAAGGATTCAACAGATACACTAGGAAGTCAGGGAACAGTTGGATAAGAGTCAAGCACAGTATAAAGCTCAATATGACAAGCACAGGGTTGATCATCAGTTCTAGGTTGGAGACCGGGTATGGCTTTATATCGGCAAGGAACGATTGAAGGGTGAAGGTAAGAAACTCAATCCCATCTGATATGGACCCTTCACTATTTTGGAGAAATACAACACTAATGCTTTTCGTTTAGATATTCCACCTTATATGCAGATTTATTCATTTGTGAACGTAGAGAACTTGAAACTTTTTTAGCCTCCCATGATTGTGGATCAGGATGAGGAAGTTTCAATACCTTTAGTTGATGAGTTTGCACCTGACTACTTGGATAAGTTACAAGAAGATATCATCTTGGACAAAAGGATGAGGAATTCACGCAGGGGTGATGTTGATTATCTCCGAGTAGGCTTAAAGGGCACACATCCAAGAAAGACAAAGTGGACTGAGAAAGATAAGGTGAGGGAACTCTTCCCTCACTTACCAGTTGATTAATGAAAGCTTTTGGTGGTCCAAAAATCTCTCAGTGGGAATGCGTGATCCAAAAAGGATGCAAAGAAGGTTAAGGTAACTCAGAATGCACATAAGCAACTCAGAATGCTCAAAATGGCTTCAACAGGAAGAGAAAGGGAAAAAATTCAAAGTTCTTAAAACTCAGTGAAAAGGACATAATCACAAAGAGCATGTTGCAATATTTCTAACGACACAAACGGCTCGTCAAACGGAGTTACGGATCAAACTTTATAAGTAGTCAAAGTTAAATCAAACTTGGTCAAAAAGGCAAAAGTCAAAGTGACACGTGGCACCACTACAAGGGTGACACGTGGCACAACTAGTTGGAAATATGACGTGGTAAGGATGGCAGACACGTGGGCAAGTTAAGTGATGAGACGTGTTAGTTTCATGGGTGAATCATGTGGTGACAAGTGGCATTTCTTGGACAAGTTATATGGTGCCAGGTGGCCCAGTCATGGGATGCCACATGGCACCCCTCCAATGGCTGGTATATGAAAAAAATAAATTGACTCCCCAAGAGTTGAATTCGTGACCTCCGAATAGCTCAAGGGCCCCACACATCCACGCCAACCATTACACCATACAACGTTTCTTGTTTGTAATGTGATTTAATTATTATTTAAATTTATACTTTGAACTAAGGTGCCAAAGAGAGGGGCTAGGCCTTCGGCCCATCCCTTGCTCACATGCTATTCCACCATATGCTATAGTATTTTGCCCTCCTAGGGGCTTAACTCAACCACCTCCAAATATAGCATTTTTGCCAGTTTGTAACCTCCGCCATTTTATCTGTCAGTTTGTAACCTCCATCAGTTTTAGCGAGCATGCCAACATTGTTACAACCACATACTAAAAAGGCGAGTCCACAGGATTCAATCCCGGGACCTCCGCCAAATTGAACGCCCAAATTTAGCCAATTTAACCAACACACCAACCATGCACTTATGGCATAACCACCCGGAAACTTGTATATAAGGGGCTTTGACGGTGCATTCAGGACACAAGAGCACAAAGAAGGGGCAGGATGAGCACATCCATACAGTACGGATTTTTGCACAGTTTTCTAGATTTTGGCATGAATTTCGAGATCTGTCGATGATTTATTGCAAGAGAAATGGCACGGAAACCGAGGCAGTGTGTCTTTGGGGCCTAAAAGTGTCCAACTTGGATTGAGGCGTGGAGAGAGTCATTTTTAGGTAAAACAATTCCATGAACGTAGTGGTGGTGTTAGTTTTCTGATCTGAGAAAATATTCTATGTCTTAACTCCAGAATGAGGTATACTTATGTATTTTGCCCAATTCTTTTGTGGAGTTAATAAAAAAGACCTACCCATTTGAGAACATGACCCAGAGACATAGTCCACCAGGGAAGAACTCTGTTATCAAGTTATTTGTGTTCATATTGCATGATTATGTGTTTTCCCTTTTGAGTTTTTCCTTCTTTATGGTGTACTTTTGTTTATGCTCATTTTATGCAATTCTTTAATAAGTCACCCGACGAAAAGATCCTAGATCACTCAAATACAATGTGTGCACCCTCGAGACTACAACACTTAGCATACATTGTGACGAGGTCATTCCCCACAAAAACATTTGACTCATATCGAATTTTGACAATGAGGCCATGGATCTAGTTGCCCTGTTTCGATGCCACTGGGTTGGCACATGCCTTGAGAACACTACTAAAAGTAAAATTATTAGCTTTCATACGTGCTTCATACATTTCAGACAATAGTTCCCGGGCTTGTTCATTATCCTCATTCTGTGCACATCCTCCAAGTATGGTATTCCATGAAATGAGATCTCTTGTAGGAATTCTATAAAACACTTTGTGTGCATCTTCTATCCTTTGACATTCTGCATACATGTTCACCAGGAAGTTCCCAACATCTAATTCTGACTACAAACCACTTCCAATCAGAAACCCATGGATTTCCTTACCCTATTCCAATTTCGTTGGACTACCAGAGTAAGCGTTGAGGGTAACGACATATGTAATACGGTATGGCTTTATGAAGGTTTACTTCATTTGCACCAAAATATTAATTGCCTCTTCATTACGTCCATTTTGTGCATATATCATGAAGGAGGTGAGCGTATGTGTTAGCTCATGTCTTAATGTTGCATTGTGCATTGAAATGCAACATGTCCACTGCATCTTTGAGCCATAATTCCTTACACATTGTGTTTATATCCTCTGAAGTGTCAGATCCCTTCTTATAGTCTTGTGGTATCATTGATTCTTCTTCTGTTGGGAATTCATCAAAGGGATAAATGGTGCTAAAACACGTTCTCTTGAGGTACCTAGTGAGGAATTTCACTTTATTAAAGGATTGAAAAAGGATAAAGTTGGGAATATGTGTGTGAATCGAGATTGGAAATGTCCCCAATATAGAGGTGCCCATAATCCTCATGATTGTTATTGCAGTCATCCCATTGCAAGAGATCACATCTTTCTTTGGCATTTTATCAAACAGTTCGCAGACCTGCTAGAAATTTCACCTTTGCACTCTGTCTCTAGCCCATGCAGGTCCAATGTTTGAAGCTGACGCTCTGATACCACTTTGTAGTGTACCCAGTGACCTTGATGACTGTTGGGATGGAGGGGCACTTGAAATTTTACAATTTCCCTCTAAAATTGTCCATAAATTCTTAACTATGTACCGATACGATATTATCCCATGTCACATGTCAATTCAGGAATACACACACACAACCATTCCATAAGCATACAACAAATTAACACATAATTGCACAATCTAACAACAAATACACATGGAACTTATATTTTTTGAAACCACTGGCTAATCACAGACCTTAGACGCTCCTCCCAACCATAGACCACATTGTTTATAATCTCTTAGCACTGAGTCACCCCCAAGTTGAGGCTATTAATCCACCAAGGAAAAGGGCCTCCTAAAAAATATATGGTCCACATTCAGTACCAACAAGATCTAGTCCAAGGTACCAAACCTCAACATCACTCCGACCTACAATCTCTCATTCCTCATAAACCTACACAACCCAAAGTAGTGTGTCCTCTCCACTGCATCACTATCCCTCGAGTTGCACCACTACCCTTCCAGGGCTCTAGCACAGGTTGGTCAGGAAGTCTCAGATCATTATGGTTGTACGAGTTGTAGCTACCCTCAGAGGTCTCTAGGTACCCTTCAAGCCTCACACCAGGGAACCTATCCCCACACTTCTCCCTCCAAGGCTGTATCCTTTCCCAAGGAAGCCCAAGGAGAAGGGTACACACACCCAAATCCACCTAGGAACCACAGGATAAAATCCATAGCACGGGTCACCATATCCCCCAGAGAAACTCTTGTAGCCATCATGGTAAGAATGGAATGGATGGAATGAATAATTATACTTAATTCCTCCTTTAAATATGCATGTGCCCTTTTTGACAATGGCACTTATGGGCCCCCCTTTTGCATTACATAGGAGATTAATTTATAAATCATGCATAAAGGATTAGAGAATTATTATATTGTATTTGGATTATTCCCTTTTACCCAGCCTTTATCCCCCTTTCCCACCCATGGAGTCTTATCCCCCCATACTCTATGCATCCCTTGGTCTGCACTTGTAGTGTTATTTTTAGTAATTAGTGCATATGTACAATTTATAATATAGGCTCTTTGACCTTTAATCATATTTGGAGGCACTTCGGTCTAAACATCATCTCACCAGCCTAAGTATCATATGCAGGTGCTCTGGTCCAAACATACCATCTCACCATCCTAAGTATTATATACAGACGCTCTGGCCCAAACATACTAGCTCACCAGCCTAAGTATCACATGTACAATATATTTACAATCTTGGGATCAAACTAGGGTATTACATTTTTCCTTTGTCTTGGATTAGCTGTATTGAGGTTGGATATCCTTGCTCTATCCTTTTTTCTGTGAGTTGGGGCCACCTGTACCATGCTTTTATTGTGGTATATTTGAAGACCCAAAATCTCACTTTTCCTCTACTTAAATTTCTCTCGATTTTGATAACATATCAATAAGCAACTACCAATGAAGATATTTCCAAGAAATCCATATCTATTTGGATGTACCTATGTAGGTCACTATGGTACCTCAAAACCTGATGCCGCTCAAAGTCTTTGATACCCAAATTTCAGTGCAAGGTATGGAAGACATTGGCACCATCTGGTCTATTTCTTGACACAGAGTTTTCCATCTCATGTACTGGTAATCATAGTTTCCAACACGAAATAATTCATCCTCGAGGGTACCAACAAGATCCACCCAAGTGGTTTTTTTCCTAATTTTTTTAGAATCATCTTCATCATGGATCTCCCAATAACCTTTCCACCAATCTTTGACATGGGGAAGGACCTTAAAGAGTGTAAAAATGATCTTCTCAATGTATGAAATTTTTTGAACAGAGAAATAACCCTCTAACAAATTTAACCATTTCTCCAAATCATTTGCATCTATATTTACTTCAAATAAAGGAATTTCAACTTGTACCTTAAAGGGCGACACACCTCCAAAATGGTATATTTTTGAAGGTTTCTCAACCACCATTAGCAGTCATCAAAGGATTTGGGTGAAATTTTCCATCATCTCAGTCCTCTATCGCATGAGGGATTCCTCAAGCAACAACTTGTTAAGATATCCTACTCTATCATCTCTCTTTTCATTCTCCATGGGGGGTCACTTGGGCCAGTGATAGTGGTATTCTCCAAGAGAAATTAGTTCAAGGCCCAACTCTCTATACCCTAACCTCATTGGGGACATGCACTGAGAAACAACAAAGAATAGATTTTTTTGATATGACTGATCTAGATTGTACAGAGAATGAAATGAAAGGTAGGAATATGAATGGAAACATACACATATAAATATTGTAGGTAGCACTCTAATATAGTGAGAACCAAATTCTATTAATAAATTAAATAGAAAAACACTGTGAAATGCAAAGCAATATAAACTAGCTATAATGGTGGTAGCTCATCTCTGAAGAGATGGGTGTTGGCTATGATAATTTGCAAGTATCCATTACAAGAATATGAAATGGCCTTTTAACATAAAGTACTTAAACCTAAGAAGAAAAAACCCTAACCCTAGGAGACGAAGTGCCAAAAGGATTGTGAGCCCTAAGGTGGTTAGTTGATACATCAACTTATTGGGGGTGCAACTTTTGCATACAATCTCTGTTTGGGGTGCATAATAGCCTATTGGAAATATCTAACTAAGAAGTATAATTGTTGTCATATCTGGGCATGGAATCACAACCCATAGCCCCTAATTGGACAAAAAACATCGTTTAAGGCCTCAAATTCGCCTCGGATGTTTAGGACCAAAAAACATTATAGATAAAAAAAACTACAAGGATGGAGACTCGCATTGAATTAACGAAAGAGGTGGGTGGCCACATATGTCTACCTAGATCACAAGAAACTTATCGAAATGCATAATATTTTTTTATATAAATAAATACTTTATATCACATCATAAATATATGCATTAGAATCATTCAATGATATTCAAGGCAATGCTACAAACACAAATTCTTGAATTCAATTTCATATAATTAAAATAAATGTCTTAATGAAATATAATTACTACAATATATCAAAGTGTAGTTCAATATGCTCAATTACATAATCAACAATACAAATTCCAATCCACAGTGACTCAACCTTTGTAGTTCATTCCATGGTCATTTTCTCCACTATATGGTAAAATTACAAATTTTCTCTATAGGGAAACTAACAATGCCTTCAATTGTGTAACAAAATTTTTTTCAAATATCTAAACTTCTCTCAAATACAAATAATTTGATAGTTGAAAGTAATACTTCTTCATCTCAATAAGATTCCAACTATCTTTTTGGTCCTTTACAATGATATGCTCTACACCAATAAATATGCAATAATCTAGTAAAACTAAGCCAAGAATATATTCCTCTAAATGTTTCTCACGCAATAAAAAATCCTATTTAGAAATACAAGGGAAAATTTAAAATGTATTTAACACATTTTATCACAAATATTTATTACATTATGTGCTAGGTGAAAAACCTAGAAAACTTCCCCTCAAATTCCCTTAAAACCCAAGTTTTGTACTGGAAAGTATCAGACATGACACTATGGGATGCAACCGCTAGTTTGTTAATGGATAGTTGTAAACTGATAGCTAGTTTTCCTAAAGCAAGTCGTGGTCATCTCTATCCCTACAGAAAAATATATGAAATGTTTTTCCAAAAAATCCAATAATTTCTCAAATGATCGAGGGTTTCCTATGGAGGATCAAATTGCATGGGAGACCATATTGGTGATTCTAAATGGAGTTTTTAACTTCCATAACAAGAAAATAATTTACATGCAAATTTAGAAACTCACAACCTTAAGTACTTTTTTTGAATATTAAAACATAAATGTATACTTAACTAGATTTACAAACGATAGGACTTTTTTTGTCTCTTTTTTCTTTGTTTGTTTTTTACTTCCTCTTTCATTCTTTGTTTATTCTTCTTCTTTTTCTTTTATAATATATTTTTTTTCTTTTTCTTTTTTCCAAATGGTTATATTTGTCCTCCTTGTCAAGTGTTTAGCTCCAATCTTCTCCAAGAGGATCCTTCATAAAATTACTCCAAGGTCCATTAATTGCCAATTCGAGAATATTACCCATTTACCACCCTACGATATCCTTAGGGAACTCTTCTTCCCTTATAATCTTTTTGATGTAATAGATTGTATGAAAAGGGTGCAAAAAATAGCATGTAGAATGTGTGGCTCCTCCAAAGAATTTGAGGTACCCCACCTCCATAGCACTACCACATTCTTGAGACCAAATTCACAACCATTTCACTATGAAAAATTTGAGAATCCAAACATCCTTCCAGCATTAGAGTACAAAAATATGAGCTCTCTATCCCGACCCTCTGTTCTTATATAGGCTTTGAGGCTCATGACTCTCGCCATTTTGATGAAAAATGTTAAATATTCAATACAAAATGCATAATTTTCACGTCACCTCCACTCACAATTATTAATTTAAAAAATAAATAGATATTATTCATCACCTTCTAGCTATCTTTCTTATTTATAATCTTAGATGCTCCCTTCAGTGTTTTTCATTTTTCCTAATTGAGTGGGTGCACACAATATTCCTAAATTTCCTATTTAAATAAAACTTCTAATTAAATTTCACTATCTTTCTTTTATTTCTAACTTGTAAATACTTTGTTTTTGAATATCAAGGTGAGTCTAATCTTACTTTTCCCTTTTTATAAAATGTGTATATATCTACATTAGTAATCAAATAGTAAACACATTTTTTTTCGTTTCTTTATGCCAAAATAATTATATAAGTCAGATGATAGTTTTATCCCAAAGTATACACATAAAAAAACTAAATTCAATACCAAAGATGAAACCAAGTTAAATTAAATCCTTTTTGAGTATTCAATACCAAGAGCTAAACGTGATCACTACAACTCTTCAAGTACCCTAAACCAAGAGCTAGACATAACCTCTAAAACTTTTTAAATTCCATGAACCAAGAGCTAGATATATCATATAATCTCTTAAAGTCCATGATACCAAGGGAGGAACTAAGATGAATTAGGCTCTTCAAGTATCACTTTCATGGTGGGGGGACTTGTGT
>JASDQU010688645.1:16521-34374 GCA_032191745.1 Picea mariana
GTCCATTCACAATATTGGAAGAATACTATCTCAAGGACAAGGTAAAGAAGACTCTAAGTCCTTCATTTACTAATCATTCATGCCATTTTATAGCACACCTCCTCTTCAATCTTAGTCTTGAATTACCTTACAACAATTTTACACCTCTGGCTTCATCTCGACCCATATCTCAACTGCCCTACCTTAATTGGTTTCACCTTGCAATGACCCTCCTCCCATCCTCAATGGCCTCCCAACAAAAAAACTTATTTCAAAGGCTTGGTGTATACTCTTGGAAAAGGCTAAGAGACTATGTTATGATTAGAAAAGGAACCAAAAACGGTTTCAATAAAGACCAACACAACCACATAAGCCAATGCCTTTCCTTTTCATGATGAGAGTATTCTCGTTTTAATGGGTTCTACAATTTCAATCATTCTACAACATCCACTAATAATTCTCAAAGGACCACCACCCATTGTCTGCCATGTTTAGATCATGAATTGCATGTGTCTTTGCTATGATTGAATTATCGACTTGCACCAATTTCACTACACTAAGAATGCCTTCATGATATATCGGGTCCTCTCACTTTGCGGGCAAAATTTTCACATTTTTGTTTGCAAACTCTACCACCCACATTTTCTTTCATAACCTATTGTGCCTCTTCCTTGTGGTTTTTTTGAGTCTGCATGCTATCCCCATTGTCTAAAAATAAATACATTCCAATGCAGGGCCACTAAAATCCCACAAGAATATTATGAACAATTCAACAAAAGTGGAAGGTGGGTAGTATAAGAATGTGCTCTCCTTATTGTGATAATAATGATACATTGTCTGTGATTGTTTCATACGATCATGCATTGGTAGCATAATTAGAAAATTCGTTAACTTTTCTTAGGGGGATTGAACTCTCGGGTCTCTAGCTTAACAATGTCATTGCAACAATGTGTCAATTACTCCATGCAACTACAATGATTGATTAAAACCATTGTTTGGTTGATTAATGTTTCACATGCATGAAGTACCCTAAAAAAATATAAATATCCCTTTTATATTGGAGTTCCCAGGTAGAGCACATACATGAGTTAGTTAATTGTTGAATGGAGCTACATTCAAAAGGTTTTATTAGTTGATGATACAAATACTATTGCATATATAAGATGACTTCTAGTTAATAAGGAGTGCCTTGTGTTATCCCCATTTCCTAGGGATAACCAAGGAGATGATGTCTCTAGGCCCTAAGGTTGCAGACATGGATTACCAAGAGACAGATGACTAACATCGTCCACTTGCACAGGAAAAGGCCTGCCTCACCACCACAGATCTCAGATTCATCACGATGGTATCTGCCACATCAACTTGCTTTCGAAAGACATTGGGTCTTTCTCCATGAGGTACAATCCATGTATTATGGTAAGTGTCATTTCAATATTTGAGTCATTTGAGTCCATTGCATTTAAAAGTTGCTTTTGATTATATAACGTCTGCTTGGAAGTTATGCTCTTTGCCTTATTTCACCTTGGTGGTTGACATTGCACAGTAATAAGTGGTCACCCTTAGGGACATGTTTACTAATGGGGGGTCCCATTGACAAGTCATCGTGCCATTCCTGATCATACTTACCACTTTCCACAATTCATTCCCTCGTCTCCTTATCTTTTGGGATTTTCGAGTGTACCGACCCAAGAAGGGATTATCCCTCGTTTCAAGGGAAGAAGGGGCTGAAGGCTGAGAGGATTGTAGCTGGAAAAATATAAAATCCAAACATAACCTTCCAGATGCTCACCCAGGGATCCCAAGGACAATGAAATGTCTCTCATAAGAAACTGATAGGACCCGTGAAAAATAAAAAATGCAAAAATTCCAACCAAGGTAGAGCATGTCTGGACAATGATTTTCATGCTTAGGTAGAAGTCCCACGCATTGTCTTCAACTTGGGGAAGCATTATGTGACTAAGGTAGAGTCAAGGTGGGAAATGTTTTTCATGCTTAGGTAGAAGCCCCACCTTGGCTTCAACCTAGAAACATCTTAAAAGAACAAAAGGAAATAAATGGGCTTGGAAAAAGGATGCATTGACAACGAAGGTGCAACACACCCTCTACAAAGGCACCCACAAGTGAGACACTATGATCCCTTGTATGTTATGAACCCCATGCCCAAAAGTCTTGCCTCCAATCCACTTCATCTTCTACACATGGCTTAGAGGGGGGTCCACTAGGGAAACACTCCATGACTTAGGGGATGATTCACCTAATAGATCACTTTGTCGACCCTCCCATCCCTAAACTTGGAAAGTTTCATGGGGTATTTGAGCACTTGTTTAATTTGATGAGGTGGTTTTTGATGCACATGCTTAGATGATTCTTTTATTGATTTTACTTACTTATCATGATATGTTTTACTTGAGATCCTTGGAGGGCGTATTCATTGTCTTTGGAGAACCTTGCTTGGTGGGCAGTTTTGGAGGAATAGGCCTAGCTTGGGCTTCCTTGGGGCATGAAGCGCACATGATGGATACCATGACCCACACACCGCATGATGATGATAACCTTTGGAGGTTTGAGAGACACCTTGGATGACCTCACTTAGCCCCTACAAGCCTAACGTTTGGCCTTTGGAGGTCAAAACATCACATTTAGAGGGATTGACATCACCCTAGGGCTAGGGTTTCATGTGGTGGTGTGGTTGACTTGACACTTGGCACATTTTGGATGGAGAGAGGCCTTGGATTGATGGAGGAGACCCTAACACATGAGAGGGAGGCCTTTGGAGGCCCAACGTTTCATCTCCAAGCTCAATGATTTGCTAAAAGTGCCAAAATGTTTCCCTAAAGGGGTGACACCAGTCTTCTTTTAGGGTTTTCTTATGTGAAAAATCAAATTTTTAATTGTAAAGAGGAAAAGTAAGGGTTGTTGGCCCCTTACTTTGTGGTTTACCCTAAAGTAAAGTGGACAAACACTTTTTAGAGGATTTGTATAAATAAGGATCATTTATGTTTCATTTTCATCATAGATCTCCCATTGTGAGAGGACTACTTGGCTGAAATTTGCGCCCCTCTTAGGAAAATTCACTCTCTCTCTCTCTCTCTTGTGATATGGTTTGGCTATTATCTTATGGAATGAAGTGGTGCGCTATCTCCTGGAGGCTCTTTCTCTTGCTTAGATGGTGAAAAATACTTGTTAACTAAGGTTTGTCTTGGCATTTTTTGGAACGGGTAAGGAAAATATGCACTTTGTTAGGTTTCTTTCTTGTTCCATGGTTGTTATTAGCTAGATCCTTGGAGGAGTATAAGTGTTTACAACCTCCACCTAGTCTTATCATTTTTGTTTGTTGAAAAGGCTATTGCAAAGGTTGCTAGGAGGAGTAAAAGGGTTTACACCCTCCTATAATTTATCTTGTTAGGGTTGCTATCTCAAAGGAGTAAAAGGGCTTACACACCTTGGGATTTGGTAGACCTAACTTAATACAAGAAGACTCCATAACCCATTTGGCAAGACACTAATATTTATTTGCATTGGAGAAATAAATTGTTTCTGTTGGTAAACGTTATTTAAAGAGGTATTGATTTTGTTCAAGTTGGAATCTATTCTTGATTCTTTAAGCTTGCTAAAGCCCCTAAGGCGTCTTGATTGGCCTAATATTCTTGGAGATATAACTAAACAAAAGCTACAACCATTAGGGCTGCAACAAATCACTCTATATCTTCAAATTTAACTTGCATTTTAATTGTGGAAATTTACTTGTAAGCCATTACTATCATTCTACTGCTTATTAGTGAAATTTTTGTCCGATTACTTGCTTATTTTCATGGTTGAAACTTGTTTTGTAGAAAAAAATTTCTACATTCACTTTTCTGTTATAAATATACTCTGAAAACTTCATGCAACATCCCTCTAATACCACTAAAGTTTGTGCTAAAGTATTGAGAACTAATCTACTTGTTTTGTGCTTCATTCCTCAATAAATATTTGATGCTTTTAGTGGTTATATCTATAGTAGTTAGCTTTGTTCTGTGCTGATATATATTATTGTTTACCACAGTAGTTTGGGACAACAAGCTTAACTTGATTTTCCACTTAGTCTTTAGGCTTTCATACTTGTCTTTTCTTGTTTCTCGGGCAGGTATAACTATCTTCGACAGGTATACTACTTCTTGGAAACCTTCCCTCATCAACAAGAGTTCATCCCAAGTCTTCCATCTCTCCAAAACTTGACCTATAGGGGCTTCATCTCATTTCCCCCTAGGGTCACCCGGGATCCCCGTTGTGTTGGATTTATCCTTCACTAAAGAGAGGGGAGGGTTTATCTAAGGTGAAAATGGGTAGACTCTCCCACAGTTATCACCATCTCATGGATTGGTTCGGGTGTTTCCCAGCCTACTATTTGGGCAATAACATTTTGGCGTCGTTTCTGGGGAGGATTTTGAATCCTCTTATGTGTCCTAACGACACTTAGGCAAGCTTCCATCCAAAATTCTTTACCCCTAGATTTCCTTGTGACTTTTCTTGAAGGATGTTCCCCTTCCACCCTTGATGAGGTCTTTTTTTAGCTCATTTGGTGACTCCACCATCCCAAAATCCACCTTCCTTTAAGACTTTTCCCTCGAGGAGATTCAAACCTTCTAAAGTTTATCAAGAAGGCCTTCTCTTGAATCTCCCATTGTCAAAACCCTTTTCCAAGGTACCCTTCCCCTTGTTTCAATGGCTCACCCTTGGGAAAAATACCTCTACAAACCCTTAAACATGGCCACCATCCCCAGATATCCCAATACCATGCTAAAAGAGTCTCACAAATGGTTGCCAAAGTTCTCGAGGAATAATGTGGTCATGACTGATGATCATCTCTATGCCATGGGTTGGGATATGGAAAATGCAAATGTAGGACATGAAGACATAGCAATGATATTGCTAGCCTCATCACTCACTGAAGATGCCCAAAGATGGTGCAGGGGACTTCCTGACAACCACGTAGCACCTTATGAATATTTCGCCAAGTTGTTCAAGAAAACATGGACAACAAAGAAGGATAACATAATGCTTGTAGCTCAGTTTAGTTAGATAAATAAGAAAGAGAATGAAACAATGAGTGATTTTGACAATATATTTGATAGATTGCACAACCAAATCCCTATGGATTTGCGTCCTCAATATGGAATAGTTCATCTCCTTTACATGAATTCTTTTGATGGGCAATTCTGTTTCATCTTGAAGGATAAGAATCCCACCATTTTGGAACAAGCCAAAGAGTATAACACAAAAATTGAAAAGAATCTTCTTGACTCAAAGGTTGACCCTTTTTAGTATCCTCGTTCCAGGACAAAAGCAAATACCAAGGCCTCTAGTTGTAGTACAATGGATCCAATTTCTCTCTTGACTCAAAAGATAGATTAAATGAGTACTCAGTTTGTCCAAGCTCATAATCAGATCATGGGCTGCTTAACCACCATGGAAAGAAATCAATCTTCCTTCAGACCTCAATTTTCCAAATAGTAGAGGGATGCCATAGGTTGGAAGACGAAGCCTCAACACAGAAGAAACACCATGGTGTTCTCCTTGCCAAGAACCTCATCGGGAGGATGAGTGTCCCTGACATGATGAAGACTTATATGATGGTATAAAATTCATGGACATGATTTGCAACTTCCGAGAAGAACATATTACTCAAGAACATATTGATGAAGTCAGAAAAAGAGGAGTTAGAGAAGGACGAATTAGAGTGTTGAATTAGTTAACATAAGATCAAAGAAAGGAATTGAGAAAAAAAATGAAGTTTTGACATATGCAAGAAGAAACAAGGCTTCAATTCCTCTGCTACAACCTTTCACTCCACTTCAGCCAGAGGTGGAGGCTCCTCTTCCATCTATAGAGAAGATGGTCCCACCACCCCCACCTCCAGTCGATGAATTGCTTCCAAAACGAACTTCAACAAAAGAGGAGATTCAATTGACTATAGATGTGCCGTCTATGTTTGGAAAGTTAAATATGACAGTCCCTATGACCAAAATGTGCAATATCCCATCTGTGAGAAGAGAAGTCTTGAATTTATTGAAAGTACCAGCCGAAAAGGAGGACCCTCCAATAATCTTGAATACCATGTATCTTGATCGAAAGAAGGATAATAACCCTCCTTTCTATCTCTCCTTGGGGATGAATGGTCTCTGTTTGAGCAAATGTATGCTGGACTACAGAGCCTCAACCAATGTGATGTCCTTGAAGGTAATGGAACAACTTGGTTTAAATATGACCCAACCTTATGGAAATTTCTATGGTATTGATTCCAAAAAGGTCAAAGTTTACGGGCTTTGTGAATATGTTGAAAATTACCTGATTGACTTCCCTCATATCATCCTCATTATGAACATAATAGTGATTGTTGTTCTGTATGCTTGGGGAATGCTTCTATCAAGAAGCCTGTGCACTGCTCTTGGGGGTTTTCTCAGTTTGGATATCACCCACACACGTATTCACATGGGGGATGGAACTTTTGAGATTCTATATACTCGGGAGAGGGCCGAGAAGCATGTGATGGATACCAATAATCCTGACTACAATAGTGGGTGTGATTTTGATCTACCTCACCAAATCATCGAATATGATCCATGGGACCTGCATTTTGTGTTGTAAGATTGCATAGATACACTACTCCTAAGGAAGAATGAGTACAAGGAGAAGCTTGCAAAGTTCCAAGGGAAAGAACTAGGGTCCATCTAGATATTAAAGAAATAATATAAAGAGAAAAAAGAACTTGGGAAAGCCATTAAAGATGCAATCAACACATAACCTCCTTTGTACCCTTACATCGAAGATATACCTTAGATCAACTACAACGTAGGAAGTCTCGCATTCATGTGGGATAAGAGGAAGGGAAAGCCTAAAAACGATCATAACGATAACAACTCTTGGCTTGGCCCTTACATCATCGATAAGAAGTCTGAGAAATAGAAGTACTATTTGATAGCTTTGGATGGGAGAAAGTTTCTATTTCCAGTAGATGGGTTTCTTCTCCGACCCTACATTCAGGGAAATTGACTTCTTAAAGGCCTATGCCCCAGGTAAGTAGGTCGGTCATATTGATTTCTTGCATTTTCATTTTGATTTCTCATGGTACTTTAGCTGCATGTCATGTTTCATTTTTCTCTACTTGCATATCGCTTTCAACATACTACATATTTAGTTTAGAAATTTTCGAAAAAGTGCTAAAAAATTTATTTTCTAGACCAGTTGTTAATTTTGAAGTTTTATTTTGATGTATATGGACAAAGGGTGATAGAGCCACCCTAGATTTTACAGTTTTATGTTTTAGTGTAGGAACATGTTCGACTAGGAGATGCTCGAGTTCTCATGCACTCTACGACGACCACATGTCTCAAAGTAGGAGCCACATGTTATCCGCATTTCCTAGGGATAACCAAGGAGATGATGTCTTGAGCCCCCCTGATTGCATACATGGAGTATTGAGAGACAAATGGATGACAACGTCCACTCGCACAGACATAGGCCCGCATCACCACCACAGATCTTAGATTCATCACGATGGTATCCACCACATTGGATTGCATACGGAAGACATTGGGTCTTGCTCCATGAGGTACAAACCATGTATTATAGTAAGTGCCATTTCAATATTTGAGGCATTTGAGTCTATTGCATTTAAAAGCTGATTTTGATTATATAACGTCTACTTGGAAGTTATGCTCTTTTCCATGTTTCACCTTGGTCGTTGACATTTCACCCTAGTAAGTGGTCACCCTTAGGGATAGGTTTGCTACTGGGGGGTACCCTTGACAAGTCATCATGCCATTCTAGATCATACTTACCACTTTCCACAATTTATCCCATTTTCTCCTTATCTTTTGAGATTTTTCGGTGTACTAACCCAAGAAGGGATTGTCCCTCATTTCATGGGAAGAAGGGGTGAAGGCCCAGAGGGTTGTAGCTGGAAAAAGACAAAATCCAATAATAAACTTATAGATACTCATCCATGGATCTCGAGGACAATGAAATGTCTCTCATAAGAAACTGATGGGACCTGTGAAAAATAACAAATGCAAAAATGCCAACCAAGGTAGAGCATGTCTGGGAAATGTTTTTCATGCTTAGGTAGAAGTCCCACACATTGTCTTGAACTTGGGCAAACATAATGTGACCAGGGTAGAGTCAAGGTGGGCAATGCTTTTCATGCTTAGGTAGAAGTCCCACCTTGTCTTCAACCTAGAAACATCTTAAAAGAACAAAAGGCAATAAATGGGCTTGAAAAAAGGATGCATTGAAAATGAAGCTGCAACACACCCTGTACAAAGGCACCCATAAGTGAGACACTATGATCCCTTGTATGTCATAAACCCCATGCCCAAAAGTCTTGCCCCTAATCCACTTCATATTATACACATGGTTTAGATGGGGGTCCATCCGAGAAACACTCCTTGACTTAGGGGATGATTCACCCAATAGGTCACTTTGTCGACCCTCCCATACCTAAACTTGGTAAGTTGCACAGGGTCTTTGAGCACTTGTTTAATTTGATGAGGTGGTTTTTTATGCACATGCTTAGATGACTCTTTTATTGATTTTATTTACTTATCATGATATGTTTGACTTGAGATCCTTGGAGGGCGTATTCATTGTCTTTGCAGAACCTTGCTTTGTGGACAGTTTTGGAGGAAAAAGCCTAGTTTGGGCTTCATTGGGGCATGAATCCCACATGATGAATACCATGAACCGCACACTGGACGATGATGATAACCCTTGGAGGCTTGAGAGACACCTTGTATGAACTCACCTAGCTCATGGAAGCCCAATGTTTGGACTTTGGAGTTCAAAACATCACATTTAGAGGGCTTGACGTCACCCTAGGGCTAGGGTTTGATGTGGTTGACTTGAAAATTGACACCTTTTGGATGGAGAGAGGCCTTGGATTGATGGAAGAGACCCTATCACATGAGAGGGATTTCTTTGGAGGCCCAACATTTCATCTCCAAGCTCAACGATTTGCTAAAAGTGCCAAAAACATTGCCCTAAAGGGGTGACGTCATGCTTCTTTTAGGGTTTTCTTATGTGCAAAATAAAATTTTAAATTGTAAAGGGGAAAAGTAAGGGTTGTTGGCCCCTTACTTTGTGTTTTACCCTAAATTTAAGTGGACAAACACTTTTTAGAGTATTTGGATAAATAAGGATCATTTATGTTTCAATTTCATCATAGCTCTCCCATTGTGAGAGGACTACTTTGCTGAAATTTGAGCCCTTCTTGGGAAAATTCATTCTTTCTCTCTCTCTCTCTCTCTCTCTCTCTCTCTCTCTCGTGATATGGTTTGTCTCTTGTCTTATGGAATGAAGTGACACGCTATATCTTGGAGGCTCTTTCTCTTGCTTGGATGGTGAAAAATACTTGGTAACTCGGGGTTGTCTTGGCATTTTTTGGAATTGGTAAGGAAAATTTGCACTTTGTTAGGTTTCTTTCTTGTTCGATGGTTGTTATTGGCTAGATCCTCGGAGGAGTATAAGTGTTTACAACCTCCACCAAGTTTATCATTTTTGTTTGTTGAAAAGGCTATTGCAAAGGTTACTAGGAGGAGTAAAAGGGTTTACACCCTCCTAGACTTTACCTTGTTAGGGTTGCTCTTTCAAGGGAGTAAAAGGGCTTACACCCCTTGAGATTTAGTATACCTAACTTAATACAAGAAGACTTCATAACCCATTTGGCAAGACACTAATATTTATTTGCATTGGAGAAATAAATTATTTGCATTGGTAAACAAGATTTAGAGAGGTATTGATTTTGTTCAAGTTGGAATCTATTTTTTGATGCTTTAAGATTTCTAAATCCCCTAGGGCGTCTTGATTGTCCTAGTATTATTGGAGCTATAACTAAAGAAAAGTTGCAGCCATTAGGGCTGCAACAAATCACTCTATATCTTCAATTTTAACTTGCATTTCAGCCATGGAAATTTGCTTGTAAGCCATTACTATCATTCTACTACTTATTTGTGAACATTTTGTTAGATTACTTGCTTATTTTCATGGTTGAAACTTGCGGCTGTAGCTAATGTTTTCTATAGCCACTTGGCTATTACAAATATACTCTGAAAAATTCATGCAACAACCCTCTAATACCACTAAGGTTTGTGCTAAAGTATTGGGAACTAATCTACTTGTTTTGTGCTTCATTCCTCAATAAATTTTTGATGCTTTGAGTGGTTATATTTGCAGTAGTTAGCTTTGTTCCTTGCTGATATATATTCTTGTTTACTTCAATAGTTTGGAATGACAAGCTTAACTTGCTTGTCCACTTAATATTTAGGCTTTCATACTTGTCTTTTCTTATGTCTTGTGTAGGTACAACTATCTTCGATAGGTATACTACTTCTTGGCAACCTTCCCTCATCAAAAAGACTTCATCCCAAGCCTTCCATCTCTCTACAACTTTACCTATAAGGGATTTACTTCCATAACCTCACTTTCCATCTCATTTCCCCCTAGGGTCACTCGAGATTCCCCCCTTGTGTTGGATTTATCCTTCACTAAAGTGAGGGGATGGTTTATTTGAGGTGACAATGGGTAGACTTTCCCACAATTATCGCCATATTGTGGATTGGATCGAGCTTTTCCCAACCTAGAATTTGTGTGATAACACCTTGCAAGCATACAATATCATGATTTTGATCTACACCTAGTGCTTAAGTTATATGCTATAGTAAACATATTCTTCACATTGTTAACATCATCTATTAAATGTTTATCTGTATAATATACTCTAATATTAAGTGTTCATCTTAGTCTTGGTTCTAATATATTCACAATAATGTACTCAAGTCTTGATTCTAATATACTCAGACTAGCATTGAAACAACCATAAGTATGACGAAAGGAATCTAGTCAATGGGATATATGTTTGTATATTTTTCTTTCAGTTGAATGTTGTCAAAATTTAGATGTTGTCCAATGGCATGTCTTTCTGAATCCAAACTGCACGTGGTTGTGATAAAAAGTACATGTCATTGCAAAATGTCAAGAAGTCTTTAACAAGGGAACATGGATTATTACAAGGGAGGCATAATCTCTCAACAAGGGTGATTCTAGGAAACACTTCCCTATACCATGCTTATATGGTAACACTTTTCATATGGTTGGGGAAGAATAATACCATGCATTGGATACTTGGTGTGTCATTATAAACTATCAACCAAATTAAGGGCACCATAACTAGAAGGTAATCCAATAAAGGGCGCGATAAACCAGACATTGTAGTAGATTGACAAAATATTTTGGAATAACATAGTCTACAAAGCATTAAATAAATGATGAACAACAATAAGCATTACAACAAAATTTTAGATGACTTGTGAGTATTCTTCAAGTAGAGAGTGTGTTGGGTTACAACTCCACAAGACTTTGTTCTTGCATAATTGGGTTGCGGATCTTTCTCAATTTTATACTCCATGTAGTTCTTGACAAATATGGATGCAATGGTGGTGCCATTCCTATTCTGTGGTGTCTACCATAAACATAGAGTGCACTTGACAAGTTTTTTTACTTTATTTGAAATTGTATCTATATCATTAAATTGAATTGTTTTGTTGTGTCGATTATTTAATAGGAGTTTTGTTAAGACCTAGAGTTTTGTTATTACATTTATAGTGTTATAATTGTATGTCATCTATAACCCTTCATTGTACCCTTTCTTTATAATTGTACCCTTTGTCTCCTATATATATATACCAAGGTGACCTAGCCTTGGGATCATCTTATCTCATCTCATATTGTATTATCAATTGGATATATTGTAAAAGGAGGTTTCCCCCTCAAAATGGACTATATTCATTGACTTTTTATCATTTTTTAAGGCATTGGATCATCACATTTGGTATCCAAGCATTGATCCTAGGGTTTTTCTTCTCCAAGCGATCCATCTTAGAATTTCCGCTATAACTTTTTTTCTAGGCCGATTCAGATAGAAAAAGTTGGAGGTCACTTAGAATACATATCACGATACATGTAGTACACACGTAAGATTTTGGGTCATTATACTTTCAGAGATATAGCCTATGGAAGTTAGGGTTTTTGAATCATCCTGAATTTATTTTTAAACTAGTCATGGTATTTTCGCTATAATTTTTTTCCTAGGAGGTTTCAGATAATGAAACTTGGTGGAGAGTGAGGAGACATATCCTAGTACAGGTGGTCCAAAATTTGAACTCAAGTATCAAATATTGGACACATGGCATTCTGTACAAGTTCGCTCTCCATAAAAGTTCCAAAATCAACAAGGTTTGGGAAAGTTACCATAACTTTCACTTGGTAGATAAAATTTTGGTCAGACCTATGACATTGCAGAGAAGCCATATCTGAGTACTGGACAAAATTTTAGACTCATAAGGGCCAAAATTTCGGAAATACATCAGAAGGAAGGTCGTCTAGGAGGACAGACTCCAAATTAAGGGTTTGAAAGGTACGTAACTTACAATTGGCATAACTTTTTATTGGAAGATCTGTATTTGGTGATTCAAAATTTGTGATAAAGAGGAAAAAAATGAGAATTAATATTTTCTCACATGGCTCCAAAGACTCCTCCAAAATTTAATTCACCAACTAAACCTCCATAAATATCAACCATGACTCAAGATGAAATCCAAGAGATTTATCACCAAATGGAAAAGAAGATTCATTGAAAATAGGGAACAAATGGAAATGAATGCCACCGAAAATAGGGAACATATGGAGAAGAAGATGAATGAAAATAAGAATGACATGAAAATTAAGATGGATGAAATTAGGGAAGAGATGAAAAGAAATATGGAACAAATGGAACATAAGATGGATGAAAATAAGAAAAGAAATATGGAAGAAATGGAAAATAAGAAGGATGCAAATAAAGAATAAATACACAAATTCATGAAGGAATTGAAAAATTCCGTGTCTTCCATGATCTTTCATGTTCTAGATGAGAGATTCCCCAAAGGAGATATCAAAATGCAAGGAACTCAAAAAAATAAAGGTAGTATTGAGATTGAACAACCTACCGATAATATACATTTTTCAAGTGGATTTAACTCTAATAGTGGTGTTAATTATGATGGGGGTCCTAAATTCAACTTTTTTAATATTAAATTAAACAAGTTTGATGGAACAACGTTCTTTACCTGGGCGAACCAAATAGAGCAATATTTTGAACTACGTAATATTATGGATGATAAGAAAAGGATTCACATAGTAACTTTGAACATTGAGATAAAACCATATCAATGGTATCAATGTGTAGTTAAAAGGAAGCCCCCTTTTTATCATTATACTTGGGGTTTATTTACAAGAGACTTAGAAGCACAATATGGGAAAGTTTGGGAACATGTCTACTTCAATCAATTGACAAGAATCAAGCGCTTAGGTGACATTGAAGATTATAATTTAGAATTTTAGGTATTGGCCACAGGGGCGGATGACATAAGTGATGAACATTTGTTGGAAGCTTACATGGGTGGATTAAAACAAGACATTAAAAATGAGATTTTCTTAAGACATCATGCAAATATTATGGAATCTATGCAATTTAATCATCATATTCAAACCAAGAATAAGGCTACACATAAGTCTACCATTGGAGAGTACACAAGAAACAAAGATTGTTTTGGGGTTCATAAGACAACCGTACCTCAACCGACAAGGTTGACACCTCAACAAATGGATGAAAGAAGAGAAAAAGGACTATGTTTCAATTGTGACAACAAGTACTGTAAGAGGCATAAATGCAGTGAGAATAAATTATTCGACATAGGCTGTGAAGATGAAGAAGATCAAGAATTGGAACTTCCACAAGATGCATATATAGAAGATAATACTCCAACAATATCTTGTCATGCATTGGTCGACATCGGTACTCCACAAACCCTCAAGATATAAGGATACATCAAAACGAAAAATGTACTTGTATTGATTGATTTTGGTAGTACCCATAATTTCATCAATTAGAAATTAGTTAAAGATCTCAATTGCTTTGTATATCCTACATCAGAGTTTCAAGTAATGATTGTAAATGGAGGTACCATAAATTGTTTAGGGAAATTCAGTAGTATTAAGCTCAACATGGGGGGTATTTTTTGGATAGCCCCATGATTTCCATCCAAATGGGTGGTGCTTATGTTGTATTAGGGGTCGAATGGTTACAATCATTGGGAACACTGGCCCTTAATTTTCAAGATCTTTTAATGATATTTTCCTTAGATGGAAAGGAAATCGAGCTTAGATGTATCCAAGGGAATCCCTCTAAAGTGATAAACTCTAATAACATGACAAAATTACTCAAAAAGGGACACCAGGGTGTAATTGCACAATTGTTCTCACTTGATGTTCAAACATATATATTCTCTGCTCCATTAGATCTCCAAATAATTATCAACAATCATTCAAAGCTATTTGGTGAAATGCCTAAGGGTATTCCACCTACTCGAGATCACAACCATGTTATTCATTTGCAACTTGGAAGTGTACACCCTAACATTAGGTGTTACATGTATCCATATGCACAAAAGAGCGAGATTGAGTGCATGATACATGAAATGTTAGAGGACAACATCATTCATCCTAGCCAAAGTTCTTTCTCTTAACCAATGGTGATGATTACAAAAAAAGATGGTTCATGGAGTATGTGTATAGATTATAGACAACTCAACAAAATGACCATCAAAGATAAGTTTCCTATTCCTGTTATTGATGAATTATTAGATGAACTGCTGGAGCAAACTTATTTACTAAGATGGATCTTCATTTAGGATATCATCAAATCATAATGAGGCAAAAATACATTCCTAAATTTTTTTTTAGAACACATGAAAGTCATTATGAGATTTTGGTTATATCATTTGGACTTACTAATGCACCTTCAACATTTCAAAGCTTGATGAATTCTATTTTCAAGCCCCTCCATAGAAAATTTGTGTTAGTATTTTTTGATGACATACTAATCTACAACAATCTTGGGAAGAGCATGTACAACATGTTGACAGAGTATTACAACTATTGGAAGAGAAGCAACTTTATGCAAAGCCTTCCAAGTGTTCCTTTGGGGTTCAAGAAGTGGAATATTTGGGTCATATTGTATCTCATGAAGGTGTAAAAGTGGACGCTAACAAAATTAAAGCTATGAAGGAATGACCAATTCCAAAAACCTTAAAGAAACTTAGAGGATTCTTAGGATTGACAGGCTATTACCACAAGTTTGTCAAGAACTATGGTCAAACATTAGCACCTCTAACACCATTGTTAAAGAAGGAAGGATTTTCTTGGACTGAAGATGCAAACAAAGATTTTGAAAAACTTAAGGAGACTATGTGTACAACTACTGTCCTGACCACACCTGATTTAAAAAAAACACTTATTGTGGAGTGTGATGCCTCAGTCCATGGAATTGGTGTAGTTTTAATGCAAGAAGGAAGGTCGCTTGCCTTTTAAAGCAGCCAACTCAAAGGGAAAACCTTATTCAAACCTATTTATGAAAAACAAATGTTAGCCATACTACATGTAGTTCATAAATGACACCCTTACCTAATAGGAATACACTTCAAAGTAAAAACAAATCATGATAGTTTGATGTACTTCTTGGAGAAATGATTATCTTCAAAAGTCCAACAAAAATTGATTACAAAGATGCTAGGTTATGACTTTGAAATTATATATAAAAAAGGAAAACATAATGTTGTGGTAGATGCCCTTTCAAGGAAAGAAGAAGAAACAAAAGGTTCACTATGTGATATTTCTATTTTACAATGTGATTGGGTGGAAGAAACAAGAATAAAATGGAAGCAACCAATGATAGAATGGAAGCAAGATTAAGAGGTACCCAATATCATTCAACAACTATACGGGGACCAATTTCATTAGATAATTTTGTATGGAAGAATGATTTTCTATGCTATCATGATCACCTATATTTATGTAAGAATTCCCAACTGAAACAGAATGTCCTCCCGGAATTGCACACTTCTCCTATAGGAGGACATTCGAGATTCTTGAAAACATACTACAAGATCAATAAGGATTTTTTCTTTGAAGGTATTAAAACTTATGTTCAAAAGTTTGTGTTTGAATGTTTGGTCTGTGAATAGAATAAGGGAGAGGTAATCGAGATGCCAGGTCTCCTACAACCATTATCTATACCAAGTCAATGTTGGGAAGAAGTTTCAATGAATTTTATTACAGGTTTACCCAAATCCAAAGAAAAGACTATCATCATGGTAGTAGTGGATTGTCTGAGAAAGTATACCCATTTTTTTCTCTCTTTCTCATCCTTTTAAAGCAAGTACAATAGCAACAACATTCATGGAAACAATTCAAAAGCTACATGGAGTCCCCAAGATTATTGTAAGTGGCAAAGATCCAATTTTCATTGGAAATTTTACGACTGACTTATTTTCTTGTTTGGGTACTCAATTGGCTCACATATCATCTTACCACCCTCAATCCGATGGGAAAATTGAGATTGTGAATAAATGTATAGAAGGATATCTTCATTGCTTCACATTCGATAAACATAGACAATGGGTCAAGTAGTTTCCCTTGGAAAAATGGTGGTACAACATATCCTTCCATACTTCATAAAAAATGTCCCCATTTATGGCACTTTATGGATATCATCCTCCATCCATTACATCACCCTTTATAGGGAATAAAAAGATTCAAGCAGTGGAGGACCACATAGGGAAGCAATAAGAGCTTCTAAAACTATTGAAGAACAACTTGGTTATGGCACAAAATAGGATGCAACAAAAAGTAGATCAACATCTTAATGAAAGGGAATTTGAAGTGGGGTATTGGGTATTTCTGAGGCTACAACCATATAAATAGATATCCCTCAAGCAAGAAAATAATGACAATAATTTAGCACGCAAATATTATGGCCCCTATAAGGTTTTGCAAAGGATTGGAAGTACACATTACAAATTGGAGTTGCCTCCATCTTCATGTGTACATCCGATATTCCCTGTTTCTTGCTTAAATAAGGTAATCGACAATAAGATCCCAATTGTTACAGAAATATTCCCCTGCAGACATGTTAACTTTCCCTTGGATTACATAACCCTATTTTAAGACATAAAATTACATTTGTACACTACCATTCCTATAAATTCATTTTGTCCATCGAAAAAGAGAGAAGGAAGGGAAGTATGATGTACCTCGTTTATGAAGTTTGTCCAAGATGCTTCAATACAGGAGCTCAATCTGACTCCCAATGCAAATCAATAACTGCAATGGAAAACAAGAAACAAACGACTATCTTCTACTCTAATGGATTAGACAAAATCATTTCATGTATGCAGATTAAGACAACCATAAACAAGCACATGTAAACACACACTTCAAGGAAATAGGCCAAGTATATTAATGAGAACTTAGAAGGGAAAACTTACAGTATTCAGATGGTGTTGCAACAACCTCTCCAAGTCCTCCTCGTCTAACCCTTTCTCAAAAGATCTAGAATCAAAATAACAATGCTTTGCTGATGTCTCCTCCTTTTCATCATGGAAATGCCTCCATTTATAGGCTTTGAGAGGCTCAACCACCTTGAGTATTTTTGGAATTGGTTGAGGATATGGCTCCATTAGTTATGATTTCTTCCTTAGATTCAACCATGGAGTCAAATTCAAGCCAAACTAACCCAACCCATCTATATGTTGGATTACTGAGAGGGGGGGTGACTTAGTAATAGAGCAATTTAATCCTTTTTAACCATATAATCCAAGTGTTATATCAATGAATCATTATCATCCAATAACTGCAGAGTAAATAAGCAATGAACAAATGAACAAACATACACATACACAGTACACCAATGTTTTACGTGGAAACCCAAATCAGGAGAAAACCACATAATACTTTTTCTTATAT
>JASDQU010688646.1:0-10019 GCA_032191745.1 Picea mariana
AACCTTCTATTTATGGAAAGTGGTTAACCCTAAAAATAAGGAAAATAGGTTAAGTGACCTAGAAATGGGTTAAGTGACCTAAAAGAAGAAATCTTTATTTAAATGATAAAGTAAGGTGACAAAGTCAAGGTGGATTATTTAAATAATCAAGAGAAGTGACAAAATCAAGAAATTATATAGTAAGGTGACAAAATCAAGAAGGAATATTTAAATGATAAAATATTGGAAAATGTTATATTTATGGAAAGTGGTTAACCCTAAATTAAGGAAAATAGGTTAAGTGACCTAGAAATGGGTTAAGTGACCTAAAAATGGGTTAAGCAACCTAGAGGATGAAAGTATAAATAAGATAGAAATGGTCTCTTGTAGATCATCCTTTTTGTAGATCAATGGAGATCTTCTTGTGAGAATACCTTTTGGAGTATTGATGGAGAGCTTCTTGTGAGAGCTTCTTGAGAATTTTTGGTATGGAACACTTGAGCATATTGAAGATATATAGGTGATTGAGGTAACCAAGGATATCTAAGATGAATTTCACAAGGAAGGTGAAGAAAAGAGGGACGGAATTGAAGGGAGGATAAATTCTTTTGATGATGCTTTCTGAGGTATGTTATTTACAGGTCATCTCACCATTTTCACTATAAAAACATTTCTTTAATTATTCAGACCATGAACATGCTATTCCATTAAGAAAACATACCCAAATATCTGTGGTAAAAAATTCATCTTGTGGGTCGTTGTATTTTGGGAGTTACACTCCGTGGAAAATAGGGTTTGTGGCTAGTCCCGAAACTAGTAAAAAACATATGTTTCGGGTAAAAACATCATAACTTCTTCATAACAGATCCAAATTCAGTGAGACCAAATGTGTTGGTTAGGGTAAAGGTTTCAATATGTTTTGTAATAGTTTCAGATCAATTCAACTAATATTTTGTGCGGGCCATGCTCTACAAGGTCGCTCTCTAGAATAAGCCAGAATTCAGCAAGGTATGCCATTTTTTCTATAACGCTTTTTCTAAGAGGTTCCAAGTAGTTCAACCTGGAGTAATTGCATAAAAAAAACTGAACAAAATTGTATATCAGTTTCATATCTTTATTCATTACAGGTACAAAGTTATGATTATTTCAAGTTGGGGTTGTTCACTAATCCAAAACTAGTCATGGTTGAGACAAGCAGTTGATGAGTTGGCACATACATGAGGTGTATAGTTGATGATGTTGGTACATATTGATGAGTCATTTTTTATGAGTATTTGACACATGATTGGTATATACTTGGTACATGGTTGGATGCACTTGTCTATGGTACTGGTTGATTACAGATTGTTTGGTGGCACAGGTTGGTGCATGGTTGATGCACTTGTTTATGTTGACAGATTGGTATCTGTTGAGGATTGTTGCCTCATCTCAATTGGTGCTGAGAACGTAAGACAAGTCTTGCATATAGAGTTGTACTCTATTTAGTTTTTGCTGAAAAACCCCCGGATTGAAGTCCATAATAAAAAGAAAAATTGTACATACATTGTGTGTTCTTTGTGTTCCTTGTGGAGATGATTTGTTGATGATATGTTGTTCATATATGTTGTTGATATGTATTCACATCTAACTGATTATAAATGACAGCAATGAGTAGTTTTGGGAAAAAGGATCATCATACTCATTCACTCCCCACCCCCCCTCTAAGTATGGTAGGTTTGTCCAACACTCTTAGTTACTGGTCAATTTTAGAGTCGTGAGAATTTCCTAAAATTATCTATTTTTTAAATTTTTTTTTTTTTTTCAAAAATCTCATAATTTTAGAAAAAAAACTAATTTTAGAAAAAAACATCTAATTTTAGGAAATTCTCACATGACTCCAAAACTGAGAAATAGGTAAGAGCTAACTAGAGTGATTATTTGTCAATTCAGTTTTCTGGTTAAGTTCATAATCTTAAGAGATAACTGATTATTAAAAATTAAAAAATTCTCATTAAAACACTAAAACCCCAACTTGAGGCCTTATATGAAGGAATTTGCCCCTCGAAAAGTGTTGAAATGATGTTTGAACTAAAGGCTCAATTCAACACGACAGTGAACTATTCAAGACATAAATTCCTGTAAAATTTCATCCGAAATGGATAACAAAGTGAAAATTTATAACCCTCAGAAAATCCCTGCATCAATATTAATAAATATCATTATTGAATTTTGAATATAATTTTTTTAAATAATATTTATTAATAAAAATAACAATTTAATTTTAAAATCATATTTTGATTAAATATTAAATTGATATATAAAAGTAGATTAATAAATATTATTTACATTTTAAATAGAAATTTGTATATAAAAATCTAAAAGCTCCCATTCATTGTTTATAAGTCATATATGTCAATGAGACATGACGATAAAAGAGATAATGGTCCTAGTTAGGGAATTAAATTGTTCCACTCATGTTTAGTAGAACCAAATCCAAATAATAGGAATTGGGATTTGTTGGAAGATTGGTTGTTGTCATCGATGTCAACCCTAGTCATGGGTTTTGGACTACAAGATTGATGAAGGTATTTGGACAAGAAGGACAATGCACATGTAGATACAACACCCATGGATGGATAGTATACATCATGTTGTTTCCTATGGTATGTGGCATGTCACGTGGATCCTCATGGTTGAGGAGAAATGATTTTTTGATGTTGACAAAGTGAATTGAAGAAGGAAGTACATGTAGGCACTGAAGATAATTAAATAAAAGAATTACAAAATAAGAAAGTGTCAGGTCAGCCCTAATGTTAAAAGGAAGTGACATAAATGGTATAAATACATATAATTATACATTCATTTGAAACACAAGTCAAATTTCAGAGGAAATTGGAAGCAAAGAAGGTCGGATTTCAAGGGAGGATGAAGTCTTTGGGTGATGTGTTCTAATGTATGTTATTTTCATGTCATCTTACCATTTTGCTATAACATTTTTTCTATAATGATTGAGATGGTGCAATTTCTATGGTATTGAGAAGACATATCAAGTTACATATGGTAAAGGTTTCAGCTCTTGATTCGCTATAATTATGGAGATACACTCTGTGGAAGATAGGGTGTTTGACCAGTCCTGAAGCTAGTCAATAAACATGTGTTCTGGGTAAAACAGTCATAAATTTTTCATAGAGAATCCAAATGAAGTGGGACAAATTTCATTGGAAATAATACAGACTGTAGTTTCTTGTGTGAGAGTTTCCCAATCTGATGTTAGATATTGATCGTGGGGCATTTTGTACAAGTTCTCTCTCCTGAATAAACCAGAATTGAATAAAGTCTATCATTCTTTCTATAATTTATTTTTGGGGAAGATTCAAGGAGTGAAATGTGGAGGCATTTCATAGAATACATTATGTAATATTATTTATAGGATCATAGTATTCCAAGAATTGAATAATTACAGAAGTTGAAGAAGTCTCAGGAAGCATTATCAGGATCTATGTGATGGTTGGTTGATGGTGATGATTTAATGTAAAGTTTTATTATCTCTAATATATTCTTGGGTGGAAGGAAGGGGCAAGGATGGAGAGGTAAACCCTCTCTTTGTATTGGAGGATTGTATCCTCCTCTTGGAGGTGTATCCCTCCCTTTATATTTGGAATCTGTAGCTACCTTTGGAATTCATTACTTCCCTTGACCAATAACTATTGATTATTTCTCATATATTGTGCATGGTGTATTGTGGTGTACTGATGTAACCCTTATACTACTGTTCATTGCTCATTGGATATAATTGAATGGTTTAAGTATAAGTTGAAAAAGTTTTTAAATTCTACTTGATACTGATTCACCCCCCTCTCAGTATCTACAGGATTTACTTTGCTATTCTAAATGCACTTTCTTTGGTTAATAATGATGATGATGTGGGTTAATATTATTTGAAGTACATTCAGGGTGTAGGTGAACTTTTGGAAAATTTAGAATTGAGATATCTTAATGGCCAATTGATCCAATGAGAATGTTGATTCGATATTAACAACAATGAAGAAGTTAATTGGTTGTTGTTTCACTATTGAACACGATACAACCTTGTTAAGCCCTTGATCAAGTTCTAATGCATAGGAGATTGCTTAGTACTTGGTGTGGTTTAACCAATTACAAGTTTAATGTGCTTTTGTGATAATTATCTTTGACATATGGGTATAAGTTTGCATATGGTAAATCTATATGAAAAATCACTTAGGAGCAAAAGGAACAAAAACATTTTAAATGAATTTATTTTATGCTAAAATTGGTTGGAAGTTTGCGTCCAACATAGTTATAAAGATAAGTTTAGTAATTAGATGTTTGTTTAAACTTACTTATTACAAGTTTCTATAACCATTAACTTTATATACTTTAAAGTTTTTCTAAAAAATATTCTAATAAGTAACATTAAACATTGAAGTAATATATTTTTTACCAAAATTTTATAAAATTCCTAATAAAAAATGTAAACCTGTCACTTTAAATTTCACTTTAAATTCAATGTTTCAGGTGAGATTTCTCAAAAATATATGTAACTTTTTATGTTATTTTATTCTATTATTTAGTGTTAGGATAAGATTTTATATTTTTATATATTTTGATATTTATAAACTTATTCCATTCTTTTACAAGCTTTAACTTGTTAGGATAAGAAATTACTTTTAATATATTTTTATATTTATAACTTTATAATAATTAAAATAAAGTAAAAAATATTTACAAATTTACAAATAATTGTAATTATGCTGAAAGGCGTACACCTATTGACAATGGGCACATTTAATAGGTTTTTAGTGGTTAATCAGTTTTGTATGGACAATATTAAATATTGATGGAATATTCTTAGTAGTCCCAATAAATCAATGGTTGTGATTTCAACCACTAACTTCCTCACTATTATAAAGACATCAATTTACATGTTTAGTTTTTTACTTTTACTTAATTATATTTAAAATTTACTATGGTGGCTAGGTGTTTGCCACCTCTAAATAATTAACTTTTGATTTTCTAGTTCTGAGTAATTAACTGGCCAATAAAATTTTTTAGGATGTTCAGCAGCCACAATTTTCTTTTCTGGGCCCGCAGAAACCTTTCGGCGTTCACCAACCGCAAAATTTTGAGGCTGTGCTAGTCTTATTTACAAATGATCGTAATTTACGAAATCATATTTGGTAAGAAACATATTATTCAGATGTTTTTCATAGGCTGAAGTGTTTGGATTTTCAAATCTTTTAGTGGATGGAATATTAAACAAATCGTACGTGTTGGGAAACTTATTGACGACGCATAATTTTTTGCGGGGTAAAATTATATGTTACGCAAACCTTTCACCATACCCTGCTTGCTAAGTTGCTACAAGTAGCGGTATTTGAGGTGACTAAATATTTAATGCCATAACCTATTGTCCTCATTAACATGTGTTAGTAGTATAGAAGAATAATTTTTAGGAATGAAATGGGAAAAAGAATACAACCTGGATTGGTGATCTAGTACCCCAACTACAACTTGTGACCCATCGGAAATATCTGAAATCAATACTAATGCTAGAGTGAATACCATTTGTTTTCTAGAGCTCGAATGTGTGATATGCTATATGGATATAAAAAAAATTGACAACAAGGTCACACACAACACATTTTGAAAAAAACCATTCTCTTAATCAATTACACCTTTCCCAGATACATGAACATGTGTATCATCTCCCATTAAAATGAGAGGATCAATGCATGGCTCCAAGAAACTGAAGTAATCCTTTGAGGAATCCATATGATAAAAGGATCCTAAATCAAGAATCCATGTGTCTAATAATGCATGAAAAATAACTAAATCATGACCATTTTTTCATTTCTCTTTATCATCAAGAAGATTTTCAAGTGTCTTCTTCCTAGCATTCTTCGATAGTTGTCCACCTAAAATGTTCTGTTGAAGGACATGTTCCATTTGATAAATTATACTCTTCATCCATGCATGTTCAAGATGAAATCCTTTATTGCAATAACCACACCTCACTTTAGCCTTGAATGAGTTCCCCCTTTTGGATTGGAGGTCTCCTCAACAAATTTGTGAAAACTATCCTTTTTAGGATCTGGGTCTTTCTTACATTTGAATTTTTGTTTGAATTTGTTGCTAGAATTCTGATTTTCTACAAGTTAATGCACCTTTGATGACTCAATGACACCCATTTGAATTATTTTATCTTTCTTACATGTGAGGCGATCAACAAAATAATCCATGGGAAGCATTTTCCAGAAAGCTCGCATTGTTAGTTTTGTATAATGAAAAGAAGACAAAAACACTGAGTATTCAAGACCTAGTTTTTATAGAACATAAATAAAGAGATAGTATTATTTCATATCTATCCCACATAGCCTAATATTATCTTTCTCACATAGCTTAATCTTAATTTCAATTCTGCATCCATAAACAAATAAGTCTCATGTAGTAGTGTGAATCCATAAATGTAAAAATGCTTACTAGAAAGTTCCACCTACTAGAAAATTCCTTATCTAGAATGTTTCTAGTAGTTAGAGAGTATTATACAAATATGTAGAAGCAATTTAAAAGATATCTTGTGAAGTTATTTTAAATCAAATATCTACTCAACTCGAGGTTTCCCCCTCGAAGAGGAAATGGAACATTGCTTCCAATAAAAAAGGTATAAAAGTTTAGTGTTATTTTGGTTCTTTATTTTTCTATTGTCAATCTATATTTTACGCAGTAAATCGAGGTAATATTTTTTACTTCTTCTCTTTATCTTTTAATTTTGTAATAGAGAAAATTGCACCTCATAAATTACTTGCTCCTCATAAATTGCAAAAGACTAGCTCATAGATTACAAAACTCAATCCAATAAACATAACATGTATTAGAAAACTAGAAGTTTTTCACACCCAACAAAAATATATTCACATATAATTCTACACCGAAATACAAATATATATAATAACTTTCACCCCAGTGTTTCCAAGCCCTAGGCCGAAACATAACCATATCTAGTAAGTAGAATCTACATTGCAAAGAAATAATGTGCACCACAATAAAAGAACACATATGGATTTGGCATAGACTTAGACTAAGAATTAATGTGCTACAATTAGCGAAGAACTCTATGAAAATTATAGATCAATCTAGATCCATATTAACTTCATATATATTGATAAAGAGAGATTAAATCCTGTCAGGTGCAAATATTTCCTCAAGTTTTGCATTTTAAAAAAAGAATGGGGGGGGATGCGGGGTAATGGAGGGTTTATAGGTATTGAAGGGTATAAAAAGTGGTATTTGGTAAAAGTGGGGGTTCTTTTATTAGAGATATGTATTGGGAGGGAGGTTCAACCAAATGATTTTGATAGGTATTTATCAATATCTAATGAAATTAAAGATATTTTTTAATATCCCAGAATCTCACACACTATGTCACATGACCCCATGAGTAGATCGGAAGTGGGTCAAGCTGGTATTTATTTTTTGTGAGATCACATTATATTTATTTTTACTTTTTTATAAATATTTAATTTTAACCGATATATACTCATGTTATAGACATTATTTTATGTTACAACACCTATATCAAATTGGACTATAAAATTCCTTATATGAATTGTTTTTCACCAAAATTACAATATTACATTATGTTACATTATGTTACATTATGTATCAAGACATTATGATAATAACATCTATGTCTTTCACCCAAATTCTAGAGAGTGGAACGATGAACCCTAGCTTGGAGAAGGAGGCGACGGACCTTTGCAGGGCCGAGATGGACCAACAATAGCACACGAAGCAGGATCTAGAAACGAAAACGCAGCTAGTCTCCATAGATGTAGTTTTTGTCATGCTTCCAGCACCAGGATGGAAGAAACGCTTCATCTCGTTGAGAAGGCTAGTGACTGGCGCAAAGGAAACCCTAATGTGGGAAGAAACGAGAAAGTGGCTCGTTATACAGCCCCTTCCAGAAGGAGGGTTTCTCAAGGGGACATTGAGAGACACCTCTGTGGCCCTCTTTACATATATTCTTTTAGCCCAGCTGGAGGAAGCGGAATTTCGATGGACGGTCGCAACCGAGGAGGGAGGCTCCAACTCATTCTCTAGCAAGAGAGAACCAGCGATTTGGGCTTAGATCAATGTTGAGAATAGACTGCGGATGTGGCAAGTGCTAAACCCTAGCTGTCGTCGTCGCCTTGATCTAAAGTTTGAAATCCATTCAACTAGCAGAGACCTCAGGGATCTTCGGCTCTTGGGGGATTCTCCACCTTCAGTTTGGTATAGGAATCTAGTTAAGAGTAATGCAAGAGCAATGTTTCATTCTTAATATCGTGGCAAGACTAGCTCCGAGATTGCGGCAGACTTCCCCCTTTTTGTAAAGACCATTGTAGGATCTTCTCTCTGCTTGCATGTTCAAGACTCAGACTTCGTTTTTTAGCTCAAAACCCAAATCCACTAGGCTACAGGTACTCCACCTGGATTCCAACGACTAATCTTCGAAGGATGACATCTTGGGGATGGCTCTGTGCTATGGGACTATGGGAATCTAAAAAATGCAACCATTTCTCTCACTTCTCGTTTGTGTGGATGAGCGCCTTCATTCACTCATCCAAGATCTTACAAGCATGCCATGAAATCAGGGACTTTCACTCCTTCGAGGTTCAAGGATAAAACTTCAAAAGTAAAGGATCCCTTTAGATCTGCCTTCATTGTGGAGTAGCACGCAGAACCTCCATTAGCAGAAGTCGAAGATCCACAAGTCTATGGCTATGCCTTTATCTACCAGGAAAAATCCCTCATTTGTCGCTTTAATGGACTTTGGACCTCGGCCTCTGTGCTAAAGGAATGGATTAACAAGACCTGGTCGGCAATTCATGAGTTGTTCCTTTGCTCCAAAGGGTTCTTCATTGTCAATTTTTCCACAGAAGCCGAATGTCAATGCGTGCTAGAGAAAGGTCCTTAGTTCTGGGGCAGATCTAGTCTTTCCATGCAGAGATGGTTCCCCGACTTCAATCCACTTACCATGATAGCCATGACTACACCGGTCAGGGTAAGACTACCCAATCTACCCCTGCATTTCTATTCTTCATCTTTTAACCCACCCTGGGCAATGCGTTGGGTAGATTTATCAAGACAGACAGAGACAGGATAGCGAAAGGCTTCATCACTTTTTCCCGCATATGCGTTGAAATTGACCTCAGTAAAGGGATTCCAGATAGGATTCATATAGATTGGGATGAGGGAGATCCTTTCACGTAGATGGTCGATTATGAGAACACCACCTTCAGATGCCACTCTTGTTAGCAAACAGGACACCTCCAGGCAACTTGTCCTCTATCCCCAATCCCTTCATCAACCTCTAGAGCATGGAAAAGAGCCAATGGTTGGCAAGGACCAAAATCTCACAAAAGTCGCCCGAACCCTTCCTCCGAAAACAAGAAAGATAACAAAGATGCTACAACTCGCCCGCCTTCCTCAACTCCTTTGTATCCCCGAACTTTCTCTCAGCAACCAATCATCAACCCAAAACACCAGCCTATGGCCTTGGCACAAAATCCTGAATATTATGAAGTCATGATTCCAACTCCCGCAATTAAGTCCTTGCACCCACCTCTCGAAAAGGGGGAAACAATTGACACAATCATGATCATAGCCCCACTCCTAGGGACTCAGAAGCGTCCTCATGAATCATACAACTCAGACAGCGAAAAATAAGCACCCTTGGATTCGACAGCTCAATATTATGGCACCTCCTTAGACCATCTGGCTTTGGTGGTAAAAATTGTTGAGCCTATCATCTCTTATGGTTGGATTGATGTTCGTAAGAAAAAAGGTTGAAAGGATCCTCACCGACCAACACAATGATCTGACCCTTTCTCCTTATATTATAATGTTTCATCTTTCTTTGCCCACACATTCTATGGGGCTCTCTCTTATCATAGGCTAGTTTCAAGTGTTCCCATGTTCTCTTTCTAGGTGGTCTTCTCCCATCAACAAATCGATGTATCACTTTGTACTTTTTTTTTCATGGATTAAATAGAAGGTTT
>JASDQU010688646.1:10128-33618 GCA_032191745.1 Picea mariana
TTCAATTCATTGTTTATATGTCATATATATGTCAATTAAAAATGATCATAAAAGAGATAATGGCCCTAGTTATGGAATTAAATTGTTGCACTCTTGTTTAGTAGAACCAAATCCAAATAATAGGAGTTGGGATTTACTTTGGTATTCTAAATGTACTTCCTTTGGTTAATAATGATGGTGATGTGGGTAAAATTTATTTGAAGTACATTCAAGTTGTAGGTGAAGTTTTGAGCAAGATTTTGTCAGTGACCTAACCTCCCTAACCCCTCACTTATGTAGAATAATATATTTTCCATGTAATAAAGGTCAATATTAATAAGGCCTAGTAATAAGGAATAATAAGTCAAATGTAAGAAGACCTAATAGAAGCTTCCTCTTCTAGAATATCTTCCTCTAGATTGTTCTTTTGGTAGATAGATTTAGTATAAATAGGAGTCGAGCGTATGAGAAGTCTTGTCTTGAGAATTATTATAATATATCACTTCTCTACTGGAGGTTTCCCCATCGAAAAGGCAAATGAACATTGTTTCCTATCAGTAGAGGTATTATTTTGGTGTTGTGGTTTCATCTATTGTGTTGTTCCATTGTTATTCTCTACGATATTCATGTTTGCATCTATTATAATAGATTTGGTACTTTACAAGTGGTATTAGATCACTTTCCTTGGAAGAAAATTGTGGGTATTTTTTTTTCATGGTAGAGACTTATTTTGACTAATTAAATATGTAGAGATATATCATTCAACACATAAATCCATGGTCGAGGAAGAATACGCGCATGAACTACAAGTGGTACTTAAGTGCACATTGTTGGCCACCCTTGTAACCATTGTTGGTACCCCTTCGAGTGGTAGCGCATCAGACAAAACTTGTATACGAATTGACCTAGATATCTTGAATCCCTTCATAGATAAATCGATCAATCGACTAACTGCTATAGTGCCACGAAGAAAAAAACATAAGAAGATACTCTCTAGTACTTGGGTAGTCGGTTAGTACAACTAAGGGCATGGTCTAGCCTCCTTAGTCGGTGCCCTGAGATATTGGGTTGAGTACTACTATTGGAATTGACACATATATCAGAGAGCTATAGCACAGGGAAAACACTTTTCTATAGAAACCTTGAATACCCTAACCCTTGGGACAGAAACAAAAATAGAATAGACAAGATTTTTTTTCGTCCAACTTTACCTCCTGCATTCTGGTTGCGAAATCACTACACCTTTTTTCCTGTTAAGAATTTGGGCCTTTGAACACTATAGTATTCTTATTTTGCACCTATCTCATTGGGCTCCTCTTTTCATCCTGATCGCAATGACATATATCAACTTTTAGCCTTTTTCCTTCATGTGGTCCCAACCCCTTTTCGGGCACCCCTACTTGGGACTTATTCCATTGGAATCCTCTTTTATTCCTGATCACAGTGATACCTATAATTTATTAGACTTGTTTTTCCATGGACCCACCTGCCCTTTTCACCCACCCTTATTTCCCACCTCTTCTTTTTTTTCCCCTCACCATGGCCACCACTCACAACCAAGAACTTGAAAATTTCACAGTTACCCGCATTGACTCCCAAATGGACCAAATAGAAGTGTAATTGAATAAGGACCTCAATTCCCACATTTCCAACCAACTCGAATCCCACCTTGAGTCTCAAATTTATTCATTTGTTGTCAAGGTCCTGCAAAAGATACCCATCTCCAGAATTCATTCCTCATCTAATCAACCTTTTCACATCGAAGGTACCGCTTCCTCCAATTCCCAACAATTTCAATACAACCCTTTTCATCATGATCAACATCTTCCACGAGTGGAGGTGAACAAATTTGATGGCTTGGATCCCACAGGTTGGGTCACTCAAATGGAACACTACTTCTCCTTGCATGGAATCACTGATGACTTGTAAAAAATTCATTACAGTGTCCTCTATTTGGATCATGAATGTTGGAAATGGTGGCAATGGCATCGCAAATCACACCAAGGATATATGGCTTGGACCCAATTTGTGGTTGAACTTTATGACCGCTTTGACACTAATACACACTCTATGGGTTGTCTGACCAAATTGAAATAATCAGGTATATTGGAAGAGTTTATAGCTACATTTGAGCAATTAACTTTCAGAACAAAGGGAATGTCTGATACGTTTTTCCTAGAATGCTTTATCAGTGGCCTCAAGGATGAAATTCGATCCCAAGTTCTCATGACTTGCCCCCAGACTTGGTTGGAAGCTACTCAATGTGCCAAGGAGGCTCAACAACTTGTTATTTCCAAAAACCACAAACCTTCCTTCCCTCTACACTCTCACTCATCCACTCCTCCCCCTCATACCACCCCGCTCAAGATCCAAAAATTAACCCAAGAAGAAATGGTCGAATTCCAACTCAAATGTCTTTGTTATAATTGTGAAGAAAAATATATTTTGTGGCACAAGTGTAAGGAAAAGAAGTTGTTCATGGCCATCTCTAAGGATGTTGTTGAAGATGAGGTCGAGGTTTCTCATGAAGCTAAGTTACCTGAGCCAAATTCTATAACTCCTCCATCTAATCCAACAGAAATTGAACCGATCATTTACTTGAATGCACTCACTAGTTTCTTTGCTCTCCAAACCCTAAAGCTAATTGGATACATTAAAAACTGGAAGGTCATCATCATAATTGACAGTGACATCACTCATAATTTCATTCATCGATGCATTTCTCAAGAACCCATTGTTATATCCATGTAGTCAACAATTTTCAAAGCCATAGACTAAAGATTCTACAAAATGAAGATTTTTTCTGGGGATATCTACCCGAAATCTGAAGAGAAATTATTGGATTTGTAGATTTAAGTGATTATTTTGGTATAATCCAATTTCTACATTCAGAAATGAATTCTGAACAACAAAAAATAGTGATTCGTGTAAATTTATATCACCAAATTCCGGCGAAAAAAACCATTTCGTAGAACAACTAGCCAAGGCCATTTTCAAATCATGATTGCCAATGGAGGTTCCATGAAATGTCAGGGGAGTTGTGAAAATTTGTGTCTCCAAATTGGCCAGTACAACATGAAATCTCATATGTTCACTATTGACATGGGTGGTTGTGACATTGTGTTGGGTTCATAATGGTTATGCACTCTTGGTCCCATGCTCATGGATTTTAAGGAATTGACCATGCAGTTTCAACAAGAAGACTAACAATATAAGTTCCAAGGAATCACAATAGGCTCACCTGAGATTGTCAATTCCCATCGAATGGAAAAGCTCCTCAAAAAAGGCCATTTTAGAGTTATTTCCCAACTCAATGTCATTCAAACAGTTGAGACACCGTCCATGCATCTTGACCTCCAATCTATAATTTTCAAACACCAAACTATTTTTTCCATTCCCCATGTCCATCCCCCTTCCCGTGGTGTTCATGATCATTCCATTCCTCTAGTCCCAGGGAGTCTACCTCCTAATGTCCTCCCATATCATCATCCCTTTGCCCAGAAGAATGAAATTGAGAAAATTGTTCATTAATTGCTCGACACGGGTGTCATCCACCATAATACTAGCATGTATCCTTCTCATGTGGTCATGTTCTCAAAAAGGAAGGCATGTGGTGCATGTGTCTCATATTTCATTCTCTCAACAAACTTAGCATCAAATATTAGTTAACCATTCTTTTTATTGATGATCTATTGAATGAATTGAGTGGTGCTAACTACTTTACTAAATTTGATCTTCATTCTGGTTACCATCAGATATGTATGTAAGAGGATGACATTCCCAAGATGGTCTTTCGAAATCATGAGGGGTGAGTAGGAGTTATTGGTCATGCCCTTTGGCATGTGTAATGTCCCCTCCACTTTCCAAAGTCTCATGGATAATGTCTTTCGTTCTTTTATCTTTCATTTTGTCCTAGTTTTCTTTGATGATATTTTCATCTATAGTAAAACCTAGACAACACATATTTCCCATGTGGATCAAGTTCTCCATCTCCTTTCTCAGCACCAAATTTTCCTCAAACAATATAAATGTGCCTTTAGAGCTTTAGAAGTGGAGTATTTGGTTCATATTGTTGGCTAGGATAGCGTCAAGGTGGATCCTAAAAACTTGAAGATATGCAGGATTGGCCTCACGGAAAAACTCTCAAGTTTTTTCATGGTTTTTTGGGTTTAACGGGATATTATCACAAATATGTTAATCACTATGGAAAAATTACATCCCCTCTCAGTAGTCTCCCTAAAAAAAATTCTTTCAATTGGACTACTGCAACTCATCAAGCCTTCAATGCTTTGAAAGAGGCTATGTGCACAACTCCTATCTCGACCCTACCCGAATTCAAAAAGACTTTTTTCTTGGAATATGATGCATCCGGGAAAGGAATTGGCTCAACCCTTATGAAATTTGGTAGGCCTTTGAACTTCACTAGAAAACAATTGTCAATGCGCTATTTGGGCCAATCAATCTATGAAAAGGAAATGATGGCCATTATGCATGCTTTGGATCTCTGGTGTCCTTATCTATTGGGGAAACACTTCCAAATTAAGACAAATAATCATAGCCTCAAGTATTTTTTGGAGCAACACCTTTCATCCCTGGAACAACAAAAATGGGTAATCAAGCCATTTGGATATGATTACAAGATTATTTACAAGAAATGAAAATACAATGTGGTTGCAGATGCTCTTTCAAGGAAATATGTTGATAAAGGGTCCCTCTTTTGTCTATCCTTCATTATACTAGATTTGTAGTATACCTAGGGAGGTAATATGGTGTAATTAGGGAATGCAGTATACCTAGGGAGGTAATATGGGGTACCTAGGGAGGTACCCAATGGAAATGTGGTTATGTATTATTAGTGGAAGTCATTTAATATATGAGAATGTGGTCATTCAATGTAAGGTGGACTAGTTCCACTATATTAATAAAGGCTCACTATGGTAGTTAAATGTAATAAATGTAAGAAAGATATCTAGAAGGTTCCTAGGAGATAGAGAGAGCTATATAAAGAAGTGTAAGAAATGTAATGAAACATAGTGAAGAATATTGTGATTGTACAAGCAAGGATTGCTTGAGGAGTTTTATCCTTCCATAAGGATTGATATATGGTGTTACCCTACCTCAGGAATTTTGTATACATATTGTGTTCAATGTTATGGTGAATGGTTTGGTTTGTTATTGGTTTATTGCTGAAGTATATTTTCATATTATTCACGATCTTAATGATTGGTATCAGAGCAATTTCCTTGGTCAAAGAAGGGAAACATTTTTGGCTCTTTTTGTAGAATTTTTCTAGGGAAGAAAAAGAGGGCGATGCACTTCAAGTTCATATCTAAAGATTTATGAGATGGATTTGGAAAAAAAAATTGGGTATTTGAATTCATCTCGGAAAAATACCCAATTCCAAAAAAACCATTAGACGAAACGAAGATTGGGAAATAAAGTTATGAGCATTTTAAATTCAACATTTTTTCAGGGTTTTTCTAGAAAAAGCTGTGATTTTCTGCAATAAGTTATTTTTACCTTTAGTTTTTGTTGAAGATTTATTCCAAGCATGCTATTTTTTACTGGAAGAGATGATGGGGCTAGTATTGAATAATTTATACAATCTCACAAGTCATTATGGAAAGGGAAGTGAACATCTTTTGTAGACTTGGGTTTCGAAGATGATTCTCTCATATGGTGGCAATCATTTCATCATTCTGAGTGGATGTCACTTTTCGAGGAAGTAATTGAAAAATTACTTTTAGACAAGTAGTCTCATACAAAGAGTAAGGATAAATACATCACCAAGAGTTTATTTTCATGTGGAAAATCTATATTACAAGTTCATGGTTGTATTCATAAAGAAAATGTCATTGTTTCTATTAACCCTATTTGCCAACAAAGTTTTATCAATATTCAGTTGGTTAATAGATTGCAAGTTCCTGCAAATAATATTCACAACACACAGGTTGAGGGTGAAAATGTTCAAATTTTTAAAGATTTGAAGATTACCATGGATACATATGTGTTGCATTCAGATTTTTATGCTATGGATATGGATGAAGTGGATATTGTTTTGGGATATCCTTGGATAGAATCAATGGGTACCATTAATATTAATGTGAAAAATAATTTTTTGAAGTTGTGGTACAAGAAAAAGAAAATCACATTACAGGATGTGTCTCTTAGTAAGAAATATGGCCCCATGGAGGCTAGCAAAGACGTTATTTCTGGGTCTCAATTTGAATCAGAGGCAGATTCTACAGAAGGAGATGAAGAAAAACTACAGGAAGGACATAATGAGGAAGCTAAGGATGACATTGTCTCAAAGGCACAAAGTGTTGCAGATTTGAAGAAAAAATAAAAGATTCATACAGTTGTTGAATATCACCATCCACTTCATACAGAGACACAACAATCATCAAGGAAAGGTCGTGTGCATCAACACATTTATGAACCAGCAAGGCACTAGACAGGAAACCGATCAAGAGGTGCACGGAGGACTATCGACACTACGGGAGGATCTCAAGCTACAAAAACAAACCCATGGCAGCCTCAACATGATGCATAAAAAAATCAGGGTGGAAAGGAAGCAAATGGACATCATGTTCAACTTCCATTGGGATGGATAGATTTTCATACTTGGTGCCATTTGGCTACATTGCTTAACCGGTCATATTGAATGGTTTCTTATCATGTTTCGAGGATGAAACATGTGAAGGGGGATGGAATGTAGTATACCTAGGGATGTAATATGGGGTACCTAGGGAGGTACCCAATGGAAATGTGGTTATGTATTATTAGTGGAAATCATTTAATATATGAGAATGTGGTAATTCAATGTATGGTGGACTAGGTCCACTATATTAATAAAGGCTCACTATGGTAGTTAAATGTAATAAATGTGAGAAGGATCTCTAGAAGGTCCCTAGGAGATAGAGGGAGCTATATAAAGAAGTGTAAGCAATGCAATGAAACATAGTGAAGAATATTGTGATTGTACAAGCAAGGATTGCTTGAGGAGTTTTATCCTTCCATAAGGATTAATATATGGTGTTACCCTACCTCAAGGATTTTGTCTACATATTGTGTTCAATATTATAGTGAATGGTTTGGTATATTATTGGTTTATTATTGAAGTATTTTTTCATATTATTCAAGATCTTAACAAGATTTGCTCCAAGTTGTTCATCATGAATGGTTGCAAGATCCTAAATTGTTTTTCTGATCCAACAACTGCAAGAAAATTATCAAGTTTCTCTAGAGTACTCTTGGCACAATGAATGTATTCGCTACAAAGGCAATTTGTATTTAAGAAATCAATCACAACTTAAATCCATCGTGCTATTTGAGCTTCATGCTACACCCACAGCTAGGCATTCTGGGTTTACCAAAACCTATGATAGGGTCAAACGTTCTTTTTTGTAGGATGGTATGAAACAGGACATTCACACCTTTTTTGGGAAATGTGATGTTTGTAAGAACAAAAAGGGAGAAAGTGTTAAAGCCCCGGTCACAATACAACCACTCCCAATTCCACCCGCTATTTGGAGCGATATTTCTATGGATTTCATTGTTGTCTTACCTAAATCACACAATAAATTCGTCATCATGATGGTCGTTGATCGTCTTTCCAAATATTCTCATTTATTTTCTCTTCAAAATCCATTCATTGCCTCCACAGTGGCTCAAATTTTCATGGATTATATCTTCAAGCTTCATGGCATTCCTCATTCCATTGTCTTTGATCGAGATCCCACTTTCACCAACAACTTTTGGCAATAATTATTCAGGCTATAGGGAACCCAATTGCATCTCAGAAAAACATATCATCCGTAGATTGATGGTCAAACTGAAGTTATTAACAAGTGTTTGGAAACATATTTGAGATGTTTTGCATCTGAGAGGAAAAATCGGTGGGATCAATGGTTATCCCTCGATGAATGGTGGTACAACACTTATTACCATACATCTACTCTCATGACTCATTTTGAAGAAGTATATGGACAAAATCCACATTCAGTTCTGGCATGCATACCCAGTGTCTCGATGGACCAGATGGTTGACCAAACCCTTACAGTTCGAGAGGCTATTCTCCGTACCCTCAAAGAGAATCTGGTCCTGGCTTAGAATCACATGAAGCAGCAAATAGATCATGGTCGCTCAAAATGTCAATTTGTTGAAGGGGACCAGATGTTTCTCTGATTGCAACCTTATAAGAAGACTTCACTCAAGGCTAACCATTGTCAAAAGTTGGTGCTAAAACTTTGTGGTCCTTATACAGTTTTTAAGCATGTTGGATAAGTGGCCTATTGGATAGCTTTGCCCAGTCATTCTAAGCTACATCCTATTTTTCATGTCTCCTACTTGATGAAGGTGATTGGAATTAAGTGCCAAACTCAAACTAGTCTTCCCGAGTTGGATGAAGAAGGCTCCATCTGGTTGCAGCCACAAGCAATATTGGACCAGCGTGAGTGTCGTCTTTGTCAATGCACCATCAATGAAGTGTTAGTACAATGGAAATATACAACTCCAGTAGATGCCACCTAGGAGCCCGCTACCATTCAGCAACAATTTCTTCATCTCAAGCCTTGAGGACAATGTTATTTTTAAGGATGAGGGCATGTTAGGAACCTAACCTCACTAACCCATCACGTAGGTAGAATATTTTATTTTCCATGTAATAAAGGCCAATATTAATAAGGCCTAGTAATAAGAAAGAATATGTCAAATGTAAGAAGACCTAATAGAAGTTTACACTTCTAGAAGATCTTTCTCTAGATTGTTCTTTTGGTAGATAGATTTAGTATAAATAGGAGCCGAGGGTATGACGAGTCTTGTCTTCAGAATTATTGTAATAGAGCGTTGCTCTATTGGAGGCTTCCCCCTCGAAGAGGCAAGTGAACATTATTTCCTATCAACAAAGGTATTATTTTGGTGTTGAGGTTTCATCTATTGTGTTGTTCCGTTGTTATTCTCTGTAATATTCATGTTTTCAACTATTATAATAGATTTGCTACTTTACAAATTGGAATTGAGATATCTTAACGACGAAGGGATCCAACGAGAATAATGATTCAATAGTAACAACAATGAATAACTCAACTGATTGTGGGTTCTTTGTTGAAGATGATGTAGCCTTCTTAAGCCCTTGATCAAGTTCTAATGTGTGGGAGGTTGCTTAGTGCTTAGTGTGGTTTAACCAATTACAAGTTAAAGAAATTTTTTTCATAATTATCTTAAACATATGGGTATAAATTTGCATATTTTAATTATCTTAGACATATGGGTATAAGTTTACATATGATAATTCTATATAAAAAATCACTTAGCAACAAAAGGAATATAAATTTTTTAATAAGACTTATTCTATGCTAAAACTGATTGAAAGTTTGTATGTTTGTGTGAACTTCCTTATTACTTGACAAAGTATTCTATAATCATTCTTTATATACTATACATTTTTTTAAAAACTATTCTAATAAGTAACATTAACACTCAAGTAACATATTTTTTTCTAAAATTTTCTAAAATGCTTAATAAAAAATTTCCTTTAAATTTCACTTTAAATTCAATGTTTTAGACCATATTTCTCAAAATACTTATATTTTTAGTGTTAGAATAAAATTTTATTTTTTAATATATTTTGATATTTATAACTTTAAAACAAAGGTAAAAACGTTTTCTCCAATACATTTACAAATTTACACATAATCGTAATCTCTTTTTTAATCAATGCGTTCTTATCCAGACCGTCGTTTATTAATAATACATTCTTATCGTAATCTCTTTTTTAATCAATGCGCTCATATCCAGACCGTCGTTTTTTAATAATACATTCTTATCCAGGCAGTCGGACTGGGTAAGGAAAAAAGATCGTTGGATTCCCTTTATAGGCTTAACAGTTTGGCTTTTCAGATTTATGTATAGCAGTAAACAAAGTGCGTTTTTCAGATATTGAGATAGAGGTTTTACGTGTAGAAAAGTTCTTTTTTCACCTATTGGAATGGAGGTCTTATACAGGAAATCAAATTTACCAAATTTGGTAAGGCAAAAGGATTGTCTGGATGCCTTTTAGAGGCTGAAGGTTTGGTTTTTGAAACCAGATTAAACAAACTTCATTTTCTTTGAGACTAAGATAAAGGTTTATAAGGGATAGGGAAGTATATTTTTCAGAGTTTGAGGAAAGTTTTATGTAAATAGAGGGTTTTATACTTGGATAGCCGCCAACTCTCGCAGGAGACTTAGTCAAACAACAAACAAGTGACTGGTGGACATTTACTTGTGAAATCTAAATGGACAGAAAAGGTTTGGAGGCGCCATGCATCCCACCCTTATAAAGAAATACAACAAAAGGATTGGAGGTGGCCATGCATTCTGCAAGTGATAAAAAAAATAGAGAAAAAACTTAAAATGGGTTAAAAAAAAAATTAGGAGGTGGACATGCATCTCACCAGTAATAAAGAAACTCAATAAAACATTTTAAATGGGTAGAAACAAACCTTGACCTAGTTTCAAAATTTTTATTAATTTTCAAAGAATCAAAGTAGATCTAAACAAAAATCTATTTAATAAAATAAATTTATGAGAGTTCCAATTTTTTTTTTTCAATTATCAAAACATCTGGTTAAATCTAAATTGAAATAAATAGTTTAGAAAGTTTTATCAATTTTAAAAGCATCTAGATAAATCTAGACAAAAATCTATTTAATAAAACAAATTTAGGACAGTTCCAAATTTTTTATCAATTCACAAAGCATCTAGTTAAATGAGACAAAATCTTTTAGAAAGTTTTGTAAGGACATTTTTACAAGGCTTCTACTAAATATACATTTTTTATGACTTTCCACACCCTCCAATTGGTGTCAATAAAAATATCTTTAAATGTTCTACACCTTATTGCATTGGAGTAAGTTTATTTGAATTAAGTTAATAATGTATAAATTCTATATATCAAGTTAATTTTTTTCTTGAAATGAGAAGCAATTTTATTTAAATTATAATTTGATTAAATTTTTTATCTATAAATCAAATTCATTTGAAAACAATTTAAATTAAAAAGCATAAATGTATTTCATCTTAAAATGATAACATTAAGGTGGATTAGGTTTTCATGAGTTCCTACTTTTTGGATAGATGCAAGTGAGGGGGCTTCTTTCTCTTTGGAACAGTCTATCTGAGCCTTATGGATGACTTGTTCACCTTGGTGGCACTCTTTGTAGTTCTTTATCACATTGTATTGTTCCTTCATAAAAACGAAGAACCTTCCAGAAATGTGATATCTGTTGAAAGAATTGAAATAGAATACTGAGGTCGCTTTTATCATAAGTGTTTACTATGGATTACTCCAAAATAAATCCATTAACATGGGTCAATTTGAAGGTTTTTGAACATGAAGGTAACCTGATTTAGTTGGGATCAATACTCATTCATTAATGTCGAGCATATATGCTATACCCTAATCTTACTAGTCACTATTCATTCACTATGTCATTTTGGTCAAATTTAGCCACACAAAATTCCCACCTAATTAAGTTTATTTATCAATAACCATTTCTATAGATAATCCATAAAACAATAAATCATGAATAATCCATAAAACAATAAATAAAAAATAAATGATGAATAATCAATAAAACAATATTTTTATTATTATTATTATTAAACCTATTCAATAACCATTTCTATATAAATGAAGAATAATCAATAAAACAATAAATAAAAAATAAATGATGAATAATCAATAAAACAATAAAAAAGAACATAGGGTAGATTTATTTTTTGGGGGTTGGGGTGATGGATGGTGGTTTTTAAAACAACTACTATTAAATACTTAGATGTGGTTATAGAAGCATGAATTTATAAAAGCAAACATAAGAAAACAAGAAAACAAACAAACTCTAAATAAATCAATGGAAATCATAGCCATTAAAAACACATCTGCAATTAAAAGGCCATTAATTGTGGCCATATCTGTAATTAAAAGACCATTAATTCTTGTAATTTCCAATAAATGTACACATATCTAAGTAATAGAAAAAACACATTTTAAACAAATAAACTAATTATAATAAAATGATGAAAATTTTGACCACCATCCTACACTTTTGCCAACTTATTGAGGACACATAAACTCTAAATTTATGACACTTCCAATTTTTTTTATCAATTCTCAAACTATCTAGTTAAATTTAAATTAAATTTAAATCTAAATTGAGGCAAAGTAATTTAGATCAAAGTTTTGTAAGGATTTTTTTACAAAGCTTTCACTAAATATACATTTTTTATGACTTTCCACCAACTCCAATTGATGTTGATGTGGATAAAAATATCTGGTAAATGTTGTGCACCTAGTTACATTGGAGTAAGTTATTCACCTTCATACTTTTTTGGTCAGGTGAAGGGGGTTCTTGCTCTTTGGAACACTCCATCTGAGCCTCATGGGCTACTTGTTCACATTGGTGGCACTCTTTTGTAGATGAGGGGATGATCTATTTATTAATACTTTTTTGGTCAGGTGAGGGGCCTTTTTTCTCTTTGGAACACTCCATCTGAGTCTCATGGGATATTTGTTCACATTGGTGGCACTCTTTTGTAGATGAGGGGATGATTTATTTATTACATACAGTAACACCCTCTCTGTACATCTCTATCCTTCTAGGCTTTCTTGAATTGCCCATCACAAAGCTTGTCAAGATTGAGACTAAGGTTATTTGTACCATTGATTATGTTGTTGTGATATCAGTTGAAAGAATTGAAATAGAATATTGACACCAAGAGGTTCTTCATCATAATGGTCTACTATGTCTTACTCCAAAATAAATTCACTAACATGAATGCATTTGAGAGTTCTTCGTCATCATAATGGTCTATTATGTCTTACTTCAAAATAAATTCACTAACATGGATGCATTTGAGGGTTTTTGAACATGAAGGAAACCTGAGCCTAATTAAATTTGGGTCAATACTCATCCATTAATGTGGAGCATATATGCTATACCCTAACCTTACCAATCAATATCCATTCACTATGTCATTGGGTCAATAATTGCTTTACCATAACCTTACCAATCAATATTCATTCACTATGCCATTGAGTGAATACTCATCCATTAATGTCGGCATATATGCTATACCGTAACTTTATCAATCACTATTCATTCATTATGCCATTTTGATCAAATTTAACAGAATAATCAATAACCATTTCTATATAAATAATGAATAATCAATAAAACAATAAAAAATAAAATGAATAATTAATAGCCATTTCTATATAAATAATGAATAATAAATAAAACAATAAAAAAAAATGTAGTAGATTTATTTTTGAGAAACTAAAGAGATGGATGGTGGTTTTTACAACAACCCCTATTAAATACTTAAATTCGATTATAGAAACATGAATTTATAAAAACAATCATATAAAAACAAATTAATTCTAAAAAGACAAATGCACAAACAATAAACATATCTGAAAGAAAACAGTAACCCAAAATATATCGAACTAATGAAATTATTGCATATCAATCCAATCAGCCAAGCTCACTATTAATTACTTGGATGTTGCGATAAAAACAAAAATAAGAAAAAAAGTAAACCAAAAAATAAAACAAACAAGTGCGTATATGGACAAGGTTCAATTCGTCGAATCCGCCTATGAGCACAAGCTTCCGGTTCACAGCAACGCACTGACACCATCTTGGTAATCTATCAAAGCGGGGATCATCAATGGGAGGTAGTCTTTCCCGGGTTCCCTTCACAGGGTCATGTGCCATTATTACAAAGACCTCTCTATTTAAAGGATCTCTTTGAATCAAGCATAGCAGCTGCTCGCTCTTTCCAGATATCTTTCTGTCGGCATAAAAGTTAGGGTTACTGACCATAGCCTCTCAGCTTCTGCACACAGCTTTCAGGTTATCGTGTGATGTGTAAGATACTCTTAGCAAGCACTTTCGAACGAGATCGTTAGGAAGAACCTCCATTAGAGCACTTCGAACACACTGATAAATTTGCCCAAAGATTTACCAGACCTAAAGGTGCAAACGTGAAAGTGAACGAGGCGAGATGAAAATACCAAAGTGGAGTGAAATATATAATGACCTGACGGTCCGTGAAGGTCCGCATTCCGTCCGTAGAATTAAATATATAATGACCTTACGGTCCGCATTCCGTCCGTCCGTGAAGGTCTGACCTGAGCCCTGAGGTCCTGGTCTTACGGAGAACCAACTATTAGCCTATGTTAGAGAGTATTTACCTTATTCTAGTCTCTTACCTTCCTTAATGGCAGGGAGGGGTCGGTGTTCTTAACCGCCTAATTTCAAACGCAAAAAAGGATGTAAGTTATGTCCATTGATAAATCATATTAAAATTTTAAAATTTAAGAACATGTGTTTCCTCTTAAGAAATTATAGGTTCAAATCTAGAGGGGTAGGGTATGTATACCTTCGTAGACTTTACCACCAGTCAAATTGCTGGGCGGAGGGGGGTCCCTTGTCCTAGAAACAAGGGGGTCTCATACACCAATTTGGTGTGCTAACTTGGTCGTGACCTTAAAAATAGATTATTATTTATTATTATTATATTAAAATACAGAAATTTGGATTAATCTCCAATCTCCTTAATATAAAATATAAAATGTTTGGTTTCAATTTTGTAAAAAAATTGAAATTTTTAGAAATTTATTGAGTTTATAAAATTTGAATTATTTTTTAGATAAAATAATTTATTTAATAAAAGTTGGATAAATAATTAAAAAAAAAAATGAAAATTGAAAAAAAAAAATTAAAAAAACTTATGAAAAACAATTCATTCATTAAATTTAACCTCTAAAATTTTCCATGTATTAAATATTATTTATTCATATCATAAAAATATATTATTTTCTCAATTCACAACATCCTATAGGAAAACATTTAGTATAAATTTGACTAGTTAATACTTTGACATAGGCAATGTTTTATATAACATGGTCATCATCCCAACAATAACAACATTATTGTGATCAGCTACATATTACATTTAAATTATTTAAAATTTATTTATATTAATTCAAAATATGTTTTAGAAAAATTATTTAAATAATTTAATTTTGTCAAATTTATTAATTAGTGGAGTAACTTTTTTTTAAGGGAATAAGAGTATTTTATTTTACAAAACTAAGCATCATATCTTCATGTCAATTCATTCCCATGGTTCGGCATTTAAAGATTTCTACCTCTCATGTTTTGTTTTCCATCTATTGTTATTATGTTGCATTTTTGTTATTGCACTTTATACATGCATTTAAATGAATTTTGGGCCTCCATGGAAGAACACATTTGTGTTATTATGGTGAGATAATCTCTTGAGGGTTGAGATTTTAATGATCTAATCATAGCTCATTGTTTCATGGACTGAGATTCCACAATGTGGTATCATAGCTTTAATTCGCAAGAAACATATGAGAGATATGAAAAATTATATTTTATTTTTAACTATGGAAGAGTAAACCCATTATTTGAAGATAAATAAGATTTTTATTCTATGTAGTGGAGAATTCTAGCCTTGTTACATCAATGTTTTGAATAACCGTTGGGTATTGGTATGATCCCCCTCTGTTCCACTAATCTAGATGTGGAATTAGAGGTAGGGTCCTAATTGGATAGAAAATGAATATGATGGAAGTGCCAAAGACCTCATGTTAAATCCAAGTCATAGCATGGTTGTGGTTTGGATGTTTTGAAGGAAGTGACATGTGACATTACCTAATTTGCAGGTGTTGAAAGGTGCAACTAACACAAAACCCCCTCAACCACGTGGAAAACTCACACATATTGGATCATCTACATATAATGAAGCAACATTTTTTGTGGGAGAAATTCAAATTGTTTAGCTTTCTATAGTGATCTCGATTGTTGGATTATACCCAAATCAATGACATAGTATTTTTTTCACACTCAGGTAGTGGGTGGGTTTAGTGTTAGGGTCATACCCTACCCTCCCTACTTTAGACTACCTAGGAGTTAGTCAATTAATGTATGCATCCATATTCTTTGAATAGGGACAATTAGATAGAAATGGATAGTTGTTTAATGTAAAATGATCCTCTTTATTAAATAAGGCACACTAGGTAGTTGGTAATCTTTAAATATGGGACAACATGTAATTAGGGTTTCTCTATTTGAGTATTTATTTAAAGAGATAGGAGGCTAAGAAATTTTTTGTTTAGTCAATTAATGTATGCATCCATATTCTTTGAATAGGGACAATTAGATAAAAATGGATAGTTGTTTAATGTAAAATGATCCTCTTTATTAAATAAGGCACACTAGGTAGTTGGTAATCATTAAATATGGGACAACATGTAATTAGGGTTTCTCTATTTGAGTATTTATTTAAAGAGATAGGAGGCTAAGGAATTTTTTGTAGTGAACATTGCTTTCTTTATTCTAGATATTATCTTGTGTATATGGTTTTATAGATTTATTATTATTATTATTATTATTATTATTATATATAAGGTCACGGTCAAGTCTACGGAGGTATACATACCCTACCCCCCTCTGGATTTGAACATGTGACCTCTTAAGAGGAAACACATGTTCTCAACCATTAGGCTATATCTATATCTATATATATAGTTATATATCTATATATCTATATATATTGTTTCAAGTTTAAGGGTTAAAGAAAATAGAAAGTGGTATCAGACCTCCTTCCTAAGCTGACATGCCTCATAATTTTAGTAGAATATTGGCTAAATATGAATTGAAGCATCTTTAAATAAAACATAGATCTATCTTTAAATAGGTAAAAATTTGGTTGCAGAATAATACAAACATGAAATATAAGTGAAATCACTTTGTTAGAAACCTGTGTAAATCCTATTGGTACCCCTTCAAGTAGTATTGCATCAAACAATACCTATGTATGGAATCTCACTTCCATGTGCCTTCATAGTATTAGAAGTCCCCTAAGTATACTTGAAACTAATTCTAGATAAATTGATCAGGCATATTGTTGCTATAGTACACCAAGAACAATAGTCAGGGATATCACTCTCTAGTACCTAGCTAGTTGGGTGGTATGACTAAGGGCATGATAAATCCTCCTAGGGGCTTCTTAGTTACTTCCCTAATAAATTGGGTTGAGTACTACAATTGGACACTACAAGTATAACTGAGATAAATAGTACCTAACACTCCTTTGTATTTTAGAATCTACAAATCCTAACTTCCACAGTCAATGAATGGAATTCCTACATCTATGCATCTAAAAGGAAATTGGAGATTTTGTCACCATAACAATAATTAATCAAGAATAACACTGCCATAGTAGTGCTCCAAAAAAATATTTTGGGTCCTTCCAACACCATTATGGGAGACCAGTCTCAAAATATTCCTTATGTTGTGTTGATCAGATGATTATACTTCATGATTAAATTTTTTGCATTGAATCGACAATACATTGTTAGTAGTATATCTCAAAAGACTCTTGAGCCGTAGGTTATATTGAGCTAAGTCTGGTCTAAAATTTTGAAAGGATCTTAAGTGGTCCCATTGTCCATACTTATAGCATGGAAAACACTAAGAACCAACCTCAATTTCTCCACACTAAGCAACAATAACTTGACACCAAGGTTTCTAGCCTTAAATATTGATTTGAAAACCTTTCTCTAAAGATTAAAAATCAAGTTCAAGGGCTCCTAACAATATTGCGATATATATGTACAAACTTGAGTATGATCGACATAGATCCATCTTAACCTCATATCTATCAAGCACTGAGAGGGATCCAATATCTCGGGGCAAAAACCTTTTTTATAGTGCAAAACTTGAGGAAAAGTTAAAGGTTTTCACCTCTAGATATTTGATCCCTCTCGTCACTTGATAGATCCAAGGTTAAGATGGATCTATGCTAGTGGTACAATATACATGTTTTTATTATCGCGTCGATTTATTAATTGAACTCACTAATTGTTTATATGTGTTTTTTTCATTTATATATATTTTAATGTTGTTTATTCTTTTATTATTAATTTAATATTAATTTATTATTTTATGGATTTTTAACTATTATTTTAATGCGTTATGTTACATGGACATCTCTCCCATACAATGATGTAGAGCACCTTTTTGTGCAAAGATGCCAAATACAAACATAAATATAACAAAGGAGGAATATTTAAAACAAAAAGAGTAGGCCACTCACACACTCTTTCTAGATTCCCATCACCCACCCTTCCAATATCAGAATTCATGGCATCACTTTACAAATATTGACATGAACAAGTTTGATGCTTGAAAATATGTAGGTTGGGTTACCCAAATGGAACATTATTTCTCTCTACACAGCATTACTAATGACCTATATAAACAAAAATTGGGGGTCTTATGTATGGATTCAAAACATTGGCAATAATGGAAATGGTATAAGAAATATTATGAAAGCTACATGGCTTGGACCCAGTTTATAAAGCTCGTTTGGGTTTGTTTTGAACGTGAAACTCACTATTTAGGATGATTAACAAAATTACACCAAACACGCATAGTCATTGACTATATTATGGCCCTTGAGAAATTAAAAATATACACCGAAGGATTATTTTTATTTTTTTTTCAAAGAATGTTTCATGAGATGTCTTAAACAGAAAATTAAAGAACATGTCACAATTCATGACCCACACACATAGTTAAGCTTGTGACTAAGCTAAATAAGTTGAGATGGTGATAAATGCTCAAACCAAAAGACTCTCATTCACTACTTGCACCAGCTCTCTAGTGGCCAGTACCCCTAGCTCCTCCATCTCTCTTCCATTAAGAATTCAAAAGTCATCTCCCAAAGAGATGGAAATATTCCAATGCCTCAAACTTTGTTTTAACTGTGATGAGAGGCATTTCAAAGGGCACAAATGTAAAGAAAAAAAATTATTTTAAATGGATGTATCTCCATAAGACCACTCAGAAGAAATTCTAGCTAAAGATACTTGTTCATGGAAATTTGTAGCAAGAGTATGTATATTTCCAAATCTAAGGGTTGCGGCTTACACAAAAAAAAATTGGGGTTAAATTTCACCAATGGGCTATTTTTTTTTTATATTTTTATCTAAAAAATATTTTTGAATTTTCATTTTTGTATATTTTTACAAAAATATTGCCAAATATTTTATGCTTGACATTTTAAGAATTAATAATATTCACCAAGGTTTCTACACTTTAACATAAGAATGGATCCTTAAAATTTTCTATGGGTTAGATACAAAAAAAATATAGAGATGAAGCTTGAAAACGATACCTTAAAAATGGATTTGAATAACATTAAAACCCTATTCTAAATTATGAAGAAACAAAAGCAAAGAAAATGTAGCTTTGAAAGGAAGCACATAAATTTAAAGTATTTCAATTTTACTTTATACCCAATAGAAAGAGATATACATTTCACGTGTGGAAGAATCCATTGAAGAGGGTGGCTTCAAGGTCTCCTCCTTGGGAGGGTAATTTTCTTCAAAAGTATGTGTTTATCCCCTCTCCTTGGTTGTAATTATGTCGGATGTGAAAAAAAGATATCAATAGAAAGGAGTTCACTTGAGCTCTAGGAAATTTTTGGCAACATGTCCTTACTTGTGTGGATGGATGATGAAAAATTGAGAGACCTTCCATACTTAATAAGAAAAAAAATGGTTAAACCAACTTGATATTGTCATAATAAACAATTATTATCTGACCAAATCAAGGCTAAGAATAGCTATTAGGATTTGGATATATCCATTTGCAGTACTTTTACTCTTTTAGAAATTTTTGGCTAGGAACATTGAAAATTGATGTTTTTATGGGCCAACGAAGATTCTGAGGGTGATTTCCATGCTCGAAGCACACTTAATAGGGTTAAAAAGTGCACTACCCAATTTGCGATTTTGAGTATGAAATTTTCACATATATTTATTGAGGTCTATTGGAGGTGGAATGAAGTGGAATGATAGATAATTGCTTTGTTTAGTTGTGTATTTTAGTGAACTTATATATTTGTCACAAGTCGACCAATTTTGGATGATAACAGATTCCCCTCAAACGTGTGAAGTTAGTAGAAAATCTTATGACCGAAATACATTAGAACTTTCTTTTACCAAGGTCATATAAGACCAAGGAGGGAGCTAAGTTCCTTGGGAAGGAGGACCATTGATCTGTAAATTTTCGTGGATATTCCATTGGAACAGTTCTTCACAAAATATATGATAAATAAAATTGAAATCCACATTATGAAGGTTAAATTCGTTTAGATTCTAGAATATTTAGTTATTGATTTCTTTCTTATGCATGAAATAGATAAAATGTAGAAAATAGATAATGGTAAAATACAATCACATGCCATCCATGAAATAACACAAATATTTTCTTGGAAACCCTTATAGGAGAAAACCTAGCTAGAAGGTGAGGATGTTATGTTATATTCTCTATGGTATGGAAATAATGAAAATATAAAGGAGAAGGAATTCTCTATCGATTTACCTAAGACCTTTGGCCTATTAGGATGATACAAAACATTAACCCCTTATGTTATTCTCTCTATTTTCCTACTCTACATTTTTATGCTCTACTATGAAACAAAATACAACATTAAAATAGAATGGAAACCCTTCACAGCCTAGTAGATTGGTGTTTAACATAGACCTGATAGTCATATAGGTTAGGGTTTTGATTTTTTGAACCTTCAATTGTGATAACGTTTTGTACCTTATAGAATATTCTTGAAATTTTTCATATGGCTAGCTCGATATGTATGAGTAACAAGGGCTTATGTGACATCCTCTTGTACCATGGCGATCAACAAAATAGGTCAGCTTACGAGAGCAATAAATTTTTTATACGAGCTTTGATTGATACATGGTTTGAATCATTGCAAATGTATCAAAGTGTATAACACTTTGAAGGGGGATGTGCACATGTTTTAGACACAAAACCCCCCCAAAAAACTCTATTTAATGCCTCAAAATGGATTTGAAAGGTTCCCAACCCTAATTTCCCAAATTGGTACCTATCACTAAAATGACCCTACAAGTTGATTCCTTCAATTTTTTCCACTCTAAAATCATCGAGATAGATGAAAATTAATATAATTATCCAATCTAGATCAGCCAATTGTTGAAGAAGCTGAGATGTTCCACCTATCAACAACAAATTCAAAAGGTGATGAGAGTACAAAATCAACAACAACAAATATATGCTAAACAAATTCAAAAGGTGATGAGAGTACAATCAACAACAACAAATATATGGTAAATGTTCTACACCTAATTACATTGGAGTAAGTTTATTTGGATTAAGTTAATAGTGTATAAATTTCATATGTGAAAAATTTTCTTTAAATGAGTAGGGATTTTATTTTAAATTATAATTTGATTAAAAAAATTATTTAAAAGGTCAAATTCATTTGAAAACAACTTAAATTAAAAAGCATAAATGTATTTCATCTTAAACATAACATTAGGATGAATTAGGGTTTTCACCCATAAGATTTTGTTCAAGGGCTTCTTTCTCTTTTGAACAATGAGCCTCATGGATGGCTTGCTCACATTGGTGGCACTCTTTTGTAGATGAGGGGATGGTCTCTTCATTTGTGTGTTGGAAGTTCTAAGAAAACATTACCATTGATTCCGTTGTTGTGATTTCGCCATCCTTTTCCCTTCTAGGTTGAAAGAATTGAAATAGAATATTGGCACCGGTCAATACTCATCCATTAATGTCAAGCATATACGATATACCCTAACCTTATCAATCACTATTCATTCACTATGTCCTTACCAATAACTATTCATTCACTATGTCATTGGGTCAATACTCACCCATTAATGTCTAGCATATATGCTATACCTTAACCTTACCAATCACTATTCATTCACTATGTCATTTTGGTCAAATTTAGCTGAATAATCAATAACCATTTCTATATAAATACTGAATAATCAATAAAACAATAAAAAAGAAGATGAATAAAGAAATAAAAGATAAGACGAATAATTAATAGCCAGAAGATGAATAAAGAAATAAAAGATAAGATGAATAATTAATAGCCATTTCTATATAAATAATGAATAATTAATAAACCAATAAAAATTAAATGAGGAATAATGAATAAAATAATAAAAATAACATGTGGTAGATTTAATTTTTTTTTTAGCTTGGGAAGATGAATGATGATTTTTACAACAACCACTATTAAGTATTTAGATTTCATTATAGAAACATGAATTTATAAAAGCAAACTAAAATATGCCTAGAAACAACGAGCTAATTAACCGAGAGATAGCAAGCTAAAATATATTTGGAAACAATTAGCTAATAACCCAAAATATATCAACCTAATAAGAATATTGCATATCAGTATGATATACCCTAATCTTATCAATCAATATTCATTCACTATGTTATTTTGGTCAAATTTAGTATAATAATCAATAACTATTTCTATATAAATAATCAATAATCAATTAAACAATAAAACAATAATATGAATAAAACAATAAAAAATAAGATGAGTAATTAAGAATCATTTCTATATAAATAATGAATAATTAATAAAACAATAAAAAAAATAAAAAAAATTAATAAAACAATAAAAATAACATGTGGTAGATTTAATTTTTTGAGAGCTCGGAAAATGAATGATGATTTTTACAACAACCACTATTAAGTACTTAGATTCCCTTATAAAAACATGAATTTATAAAAATAAGCTAAAATATACGTGAAAACAAGAAGCTAATTAACCAAGAGATGGCAAGCTAAAATATACGTGGAAATAACGAGCTAGTTAACCAAAATATATCGAGCTAATTAACCAAAATATATCGAGTTAAATATATAATGTGTAGCCTTGTCAAGTCCGCATTCCGTCCGTTAAGGTCTGACCTGAGCCCTGAGGTCCTGGTCTTACGGAGAACCAATTATTAGCCTATGTTAGAGAGCTTACCTTCCTTAATGGCAAGGAGGGGTCGGTTTTACTAACCGCCTAATTTCAAACCCAAAAAGGAAGTCGGTTATGTCCATTGATAAATCATGTTAAAACTTAAAATTTAGGTATGATTTTTAACGATACAAATTTATAGTAAAATACAGAAATTTGGGTTAATTTTAGTATTTTTTAATGTAAATTGTTTGATTGATTGTAATTTTGTTAAAAAATTGAAATTTATGAGAAATTTATATAGCTTCTATAAAATTTGGGTTATTTTTAAGATAAAATAATTTTATTTAATGGAATTTGGGTAAATATTTATTTAGAAAAAATGAAAATTAACAATTTTTTTTGGAAAATTGGTGAAAAAACAATTCATTGGCTAAATTTAACCCCCAAAATTTTGCATGCATTAAATATTGTTTATTCATATCATGAAAATATATTAATTTCTCAATTCACAACTATTGATGTATAAGTTTACTTAGGATAGGTAGGACAACATGTCACCCTTCTTGGTTGTTTATGGACAACCACCATGTCCTTCTTTGACTTATCACTGGAGTGGGTGGGTAAATTGCACATTCATCTGCTTGT
>JASDQU010688647.1:0-13748 GCA_032191745.1 Picea mariana
ACACTATTAACTGCAAATTCTTCCATTGGTCCTGGAGCTTCTATTATACCATCAGACATAGGACCCACTGTCTCTGAATAAGAAGGCCCACCTGCACTAGCATATTCGGTCATATGACTTGAAACACCCTTAGATATTGGAGTCCCTATGCATGTATCCACACTTGTGATATTAGCCACGGGGTTTGAAGCTCCAGTTGCCAGTAAAGATGGGGCGATTGCATTATCTGCTCTCCCTCGTGACATTTTCTTTGCTGGAGATATTTCATTATCCTATAAGGAATCACTACTAAAACTAGATTGATTTCAATTCCTCTGAAATGTTGCAATGGGAATGCCAGATAAAGACATGGGATAAGATACACATCTGCCAGACTAAAACATTACCAAAGAAATAACGTCTCCTGTTACTGTATTCCATAATTCCCCCATTCAATCTTGCAAATGACATTTTAAGCTTCAGCTGTAGTTCCTGCCATGAAAGTGGATTAGTGTCATAAAGAAGTTCTAGTACCAATGGTGAGAAAACATCCCGAATATAAACCAGCCAATCTAAAGTTATATCAGCCATGGGTCCATCAGGAACCAGATGTGGATTCGGAAACTTTATTTCAATGTACTGTAAAACGACATCAGAAGACCCAAAAATCGTATCTAACCGGTACTGAAGGATGGGCAACTTCACATCTAGTTTTATGAAATCAAGCAATTCCAACTTCTTTTCTCTCACATCATGATCAGAAGTTAGCCACACAACATGCACATCAACACCTTTACATTGCAAAGCAATCCAAATACGTGGTGTAAACGGACATAATTCAGATCCAAACAACCTAACCATGGGTTCAGCGCTTACAACCTGGGACAGAACAGTTGCAATATCATCATCCTTGGGAATTCGCTTTGTAAAACAGGAACCCATCTCAAACCAGCTTTGGATCTCAATACGATTTATGAATCTAAGGAAACCGTCATATTAGTGAGCATGAGCGTGGAAAATGAGGAATAGCTTAATTCCTGGTAATGAGGCCGGTGTTAAGGGAGATTACTTCTGCCATGCAACAAAATTATTGCCAGTAGTTCCACAGCTGGCGTTCATAGCTGTCATATCCCCTATAACACAGCTCAGCAATTACATCAATTGGTCGACCAATGAACAATGGTAAGTTCATGCGCAATCAATGTTATACCACCAACAGTCGAATTGAAATCAATACAAAGCTCAACTATGCGCCAATGTAACCACCAATATTCATAGCTTAACCAATGTGTCGATATATGTAACCAACATACTAATAGTTACAAAAATAGCCATAGGCATTATATTAAAAGGATATGCATGAATATCCATGTATCTTTTGAACCAAAGGTTGAGTAGGCCAAATAAGAAGCCAATCAAAATACTAATGCATTGAAAAATCAAATGAAATCCAATCACACAATCGACATAAGAATGCCCAATGAGTATACCAATGTGTGCGAGTGTTATACCATAATTTACAAACATTCGATATGAAGTTCAACACCCCAAAATCATGTATTCGCCAATGTATTAATCAAACGTTTAACCAAGGTGTCAAATTGAAATTACATAAGATCGATATGCCAAGAGCTATAACAAGGATCATCAATAAGGATCACAAAAGATAAATCATGACCTCCATGTAATTCAATGAATCAATGTTTTAGGCAAGTCATCARATGCGAATTCAAAGGCTAAATGTCTTCAATAAAAYTKAGTTATATAATTCATCGCAGTATGAAAACCGATCAAGGGATATTGCCGATCATGTAAAGATCAATAAAAAGATAGGCGCAATATGCATAATGACACAAAAGGTATTGGCAGTTCAGATAATGATCAAAATGTGACCTCGAAAGGAGAAATTTTCATGCTTACAATTGTGAAGACTTAGCGAAGATAGGCGTGCAGAAAGGCACAAAGAATAAAATCGTCATTCATTTGAAAATTGCGACAAAAAATCAATGTTTGTGAAACATTGGTGTAGGCAGCTTATGAGACAATGAAAAATGTGAATTGGCTACCAACAGGCTTCCCAGGACAAAATGTAATAAGTGGATTTAACCACTCCTTAACTCAAGATTCTATGTTTGTTTGCAACTTTGGAAAGTTATCTTTCACACCTATTCCAAATTCCTACAACTAATCTAATGTAGGTTTGCTACCAGAAAAGATAAAAATGTCTAATCAATTTTTATAAGCACTTTATTTTATGGCTGTTGTGACTCAATAGGAAAATGGCGTGGACAATATGGTGTTTTGACTGACTTGAAAGTTATGAAAAGAGATGAAGATGCAATATTTTCATTTCGATGAAATCTATGCTACGAGAAGGAGAAAACATTTATCATTCCCAGATGCACAATGTCCCAAAATATTAAGACCCGTCAATATCAAGATTCTCAAGAAATGAGAAAAAAGTACTGTACACCAATGCACGATTCATGCCCCCCCCGGCTATGAGGGGGAAATTTTTTCATAATTTAAGATCAAAAAATGCCAAGAATCATGCAATTTTTCTACTTCAAATGCAAGGATTCCCCCAATCTAATATAAAGAGAGAAATTAAATCTTTTTTGTTTCAAAAATTTCACTAAAAGCAATAATGAACATTGTTAAAACAAAGAAACCCAAACTAGTCTTTTCAATTGCATGAGAAAAGTGATCTTTCAAACAATAAGCAAATGATAAAAGACCAAGAAAACTCAACTTTAAACTGATCACCAGTTCTTAACTAATCAAACACACTCATATTTCAAAATCAGAGAGTATGGTTTTGCCAAGAAAAGTCAAGAAACGAAAGTCAAGACAAAAGTGACAAGAAGAGCCTTGCAATCCTAAGACTGTTCATGCACGCAAACGAAGAAAAGAAGAACATCAATCAATGGTCCAAGAAACCCTTATGAGGCAATCAAACTGATCTGGGCAGTTGAAAATACAAAAACTCAAATCCAAAATTTTGACAAAATGAGTTCGCAGGCAGGCAGTATTACACAGTGCGAGAATCACTGATTCTCACAGGTGACCCTTGAGCAGGGTGTGAGAACCTCGCACTGAAACTTAAAGGCAGAGTGCGAACTCTACCTATTCGCACAGGCTACAATGAAGTACAGTGAAAGAATTCCTGAACATAGTCAAAATTTTGAAAAATGAAGCAAAATTGAAAAAGGCCTCTGGACCCACAGGGTCTAACAGGATATCCTGAAGACTTAGAGATTGATAGGAAATGAGAAAAGTGAAACCAGAGAAAATGGCCACAAAAAAATACAAAAAGCCACAAAGAAAATGGGATTGTTCCCCAGCGGAGTCACCAATTTTGTTTTTGGATAAATCCGTAGGTGTAGACACTAACTGATCTCCCTAGATCCACCTGGATCTAGAACAAATCAAGACAGAACATGATTCTTTCCCTAGATTTTAACCATTGAATTAAATAGGAGGCAAGAAAAAATAACATACCTTATTATCGCTTCCTATGGTCTTTGTTGCTCCCGCTTCACTCCAGTGCTCTCGTGTAGTCAAGACCAAGACAACACAAACCAACCAAATTGAAGAAAACACAATCTATTCAACAATCAATCTATGTGTATGATCAAGGAATTATACAATAAAGTGGAAATAGCTTTATGGGAGAGGGACATATTACTGTATCATATTAATGGAAAGTAAAGATTACAACCTGATCCTTTATGTCGCAAACTTCCTTTCGATGGCCCTTGGCTCTGACACACACACTTGCTCATTTGCATGAAGAAGATCAACCCCTTTTGATAAACTTGCTAGAGTCTCCAAGTTGTTGTAGCTTCAGTCCTTCACACAATTCTTTCACTAATTGTCCAATGAATCTTGCTTAATCTTGCTTAACCTTTTCCATGAGAATTCCCTCAATATATAGGAGAGAATGAATTAGTTACTTAGATAAGAATGATCCCAAAATATCAGGAATCCAGTACTAGGATAACCATTCGAATGCCATCTCATCCTTCTACAAGATTCCCTTCTAGAAGCATCGAGAATTCATATTTTTTTCTTGCTTTAGAAATATTTCGCACCCTAGTAGTTTAACACAGTGTGAACTTCTCACACCCTGGCTTAAGGCAGCCTGCGAGAATCATGCATTCTCGTAGGCAAATATACTAGCAGCCTGCGAACCTCTTTCAAAAATGATATTTTTGGAAAGAGAAGAAAGTAACTTTTCTCAGGATAAAGTTCTTATGAAGAGCCGGAGCACACCATCATCAATACATCATCATGATGACCAAAATCATGGGTAACAACCCCTGGTCATAGCTTATGGTGGATTGTCGAAGCTTTTACCTGACCAAACTTTACCTTCTTATCAACTGGCACTCAATAATAGTTTGGCCAACACTGTAATGTTCTCTGACTTGCAATTAACAAAAGATCAAAAAGGCTTATGCCGGACAGATTTAATATTGGATAACAGTACAAACATAAACGACATTTTTCCAAATCAGAGTAATTTTGATATTTTCAATGGAAATAAATTATCTGGATTATTTTCTATTGATTTCCATGGTGACCAGATTGTGGGCAAGAGCAGGGGTGTCACAGCAGAGAAAATATTCAGCTCTATCGATTTGACAATCTCTATCCCGTGCTTGAACCACATAGAATAGTTGTACTAGAACCGTCTACGATTTGGTTGAATGTACATTACCCATCATTTTTTAAAGAGCACAACCTAAGCATGCAATCATATATGTTATCTCAACCAAAATCTATGAAAGTGGACTACATTTATTCGACCGAGGTTGGGTTTTTACAAGCCATAGAACCAAGTATTACAAGAAAGAAGACAAAGACAATATTGAGGCTCTTAGGCAAAGAAGATATTGACCCATCAATAAATCAAACATATAGTTCACAAAGCCGAAGTTGTTAGATGTCAAGCATCAAACTGTAAGCTATAGGTTGTAAATGAACATGCAAGGAGCTGGAACTTCCACCATTCGACTACACACCACAGCTTTACAGAGGCCCCTCTCTCTTTTATTGTTACCAGAATATGACTACTCGACCCATGAAATATGCTTTAGATGTGGAGAATCCTCTTCTTGTATCCCACAGTTGTTGTTGTTGCTGTGGCGTTTGGATTGCACCCGTGACAAAGGGAGATGGCTGATAACAGGAGCAGTAATCCAAGGCTTGACCAACAAGTTATTAGCATACCTTCCAAGCCAACAGGAGAAAGAAAATATGATCACTGAAATCATTTATTCAAGGGCTTCTGCTTACATTAGATGCAAAGAAGCTTCATTCTATAAATTTTTTCATGTACATGGCAAACCATCATTAGTTAAAATCATCCTTTAACTTGAAGAGTGAAGCTTGGTTTTGTTTTCTTAAACATTTGGCAACAATAATTATCAATCAAAGATCAATCCAGATTCCAGATCCACATTCTTAGCAGAAACAACTGAGACATTTGGTCATGATTGATTGAAAACAGTGGTTCGAACTTCACCACCAAAGGTTCTTTTTAAAAAAAAAAAAAAAAACTTTCATTGGCTTAAAGGGCACAGTTGCAACATAATAGTCGTTGAAAATCTCTGCTTTCAACAGCTAAGTAGTAGGTTTTTTGAAAAAATAGCCAGTGAAAGCTCTAATTAAAGATTTTGGAGATTATGGGTTCATGCAGAGCAACTTTTTGGAAATATAAAAGATAAGTTTCCAGCATTGAAGACAAGTGTCATTCTCATCATGACAAATCATAGCAGATGGATGAGTTTCTCATAGAATGCAAGGGTGAAATACAAGAAGGTCGACGGTGGTAACCTTTGGCAAGAATACCCAAAATATTCATTGGTGTTGTATGGATATTGGTTCACGAGGTGCAATGATGCTCTTTAAAGAAACCGAGCAGGGTGAAGTGTTTGATTTCATCTTGTAAGGCTATAAATCCAAAGACATTTGGAGCACCAAGAGGTTCAATACTAGATACATTTTGCTCTTATACTAAGACTCTTATCTTGATAATAGAATCACAGTCTTCTTTTGCTGTCAATGTCAAATTTATTCATGTACTTCATTATTCTGTACTTTATTTTAGTTTAGCTCAGCTTCTAAGAACTGTTATCTTCTTATTAAGCTCATGAACTTGAATTAAAGTAATTCTTACTATCTTGTATGACCCTACACATTGTTGTACTTGGTTATCTAGACTAGTGTTCTTCATACCCTATTTCAATTACTCTGTCTGGTCATTGATTTCTAAAAGCACTGTCTTATTCGAATGCATGATAAGTTGTTCTTCTCATTAGCCATTGAGTTATCCCATTGATCCAAGCATACCTAATTATCAAATTCTTGAGTTACCAAGCATCTTTGGACTACAACCCTAAAGAGTTTCTTGGAGTGATAACACAATGTATGGCCATGGGCATGATAATGTAATATGTAAACATTGTATATTGAAATAATAAAACAAATGTGTTCGACTATAGAGAGACATCAAACAAAGTAATGAAGGGATAAGTTTCCGCAAGAGAGGGGAAAGTATAAGAAGGGGTCCAAGGGGAACCAAAGGGAAAATATTCATGGGTATTAATCTAAACCCATTTTCCTAAAATTATTATTGTGCGTGAACCTTCTAATTTTCTTTTGTGTGTATCAAAGACCAATCATTAAGCACATGTAAGAGGCTTGGCATGAAAAGTCACATCCCATAGTTATGAAAACATTGTAATTGTGTATAATAAACAATGGGAGTGTGAGAGTCAACATGTATAGTGTTGGAACACATATTTTTCTAAACTTTAGACTTTAATAAATTTCATTCTCGTTTAAATAAGAACAAAACGCACTTGAGTCTCACTGTTGATAAAGTTTTTTGTATAATCGAATGATCTTAAATCTTTCAGATTTGTGGAGCTGCCAAATGATTAATGAGTCAAATCACTGAAAGTTTCTTTAGAGTTTCGTGTTTCAGATATTTCGTTATGTTTTAACATTCAAAATCCTGATACCTGAAAGATATTTGTTTTAACTATTCTTGAAACTTTTAACTACACGAGTCATGATGTATGCAGGCGTCTTGAGTCTTTTCCTAGTAGACAAGCAACACTTTTTCTTAACTTTCTGTCTAAGAGTTCACACGATTCAAAATTAACACATGGCACCTCTATGACAACTCATCCTTGACACATCGTTGCAAATGATGGCCTTTCGGAGATATAACAAAAATTCCACTTGCAAGCCTACGAAATGATAAAATGCTGAAGATTAAATCTCAATTAATTAAATCAAACTAAGTCAAAGATAATTAATCATTTCGCGTTTCAGGAATCGGGGGTTTACCATTCATCACATCCAAAAATATGGAAACCCGATTTCCCGAAAGCATTGAGTTTTAAACATGATCAATTAACATCTTAAAAGAAAATTAACAATGTAAATTAATATTTCGCACATTCACGTTTCAGGATATTTCAATTTTGTTCCATCCAAAACTCTCGATCATGAATTGTCAATATTTAGTAACATTTATTATGGATCAATGTAAATGATTTCTAGCGTAGAGTACGTATCACCATATGTACTTTCCTCATTAAATCCAATAAATTCATCATCCGTAAAGCATGCTCGAATTAATGCAAACTAAGCGTAAATAAAATTGTTCTATTTTGAATTTCATTTTTACCTTCACCAAAGTAGTAAGTTTTATCCAAGGAAAGCTTACGCATTCTCCCCTATAATAGGTATTCACGTTCTATTTCTGACATCATGGCACCCAGGAAAGTGTCAAAGAAGAATAGTGATGCTGGTGAAGGTTCGAATCCAAACGCAGACATTCTTTCTGATACTATGCCACGAGCCGTAGACTCAATTAGATCCTGGACGCAGATTTTCAAAATCTTGGAGCACAAAGTTATGAATTTCCCAGATGATTCTAGAGATGGAACAAATGACGATCATGGAACTAAAATCAGAATTATAGAAGAGTCTGAGCTTCATAAAATAGCCACACGGCCGAAGCTCATGCCATATAATGACATGATAAGCTGGGGTCTGGAAAACACCAATGTGCAGACCAAGAGCACCATCAAACACCAAAAGGTCTTTGTTGGATCTTTCAGGCTGGAACACCTCCAAGCAATGTACAAACTATCCCCTAATCCAAAATATATTTATAATGTTGTGTTCATGAAGGAGTTTGAACAAAAATAATGTGTGCAATTTGACCGAAGCTACCCAGATATAGTTAAATCCTGGTGGAGAATTCCAGTGAAATTTAGAGCTGACTCCCATGGTGTTTATTACATCATGTCATTAAATGATTATATTATCTATGTATCCATTATTCTATGTATAATATTCGGAAAGAAAATCCCTACTCATTTCCCAGTGGAATGGGTATCAATCATGCATGAGGTCGCTGAGGGCTTCACTTTCAACTGGGCTAAGATGTTGTCTGATAACCTAGGCAAGGAAATTATTGAGTATCAAATAGAAAAGCCAAAAGGTCAAACTGTCCCTTTTTATATGTCTATGTATGTCATATATGCCATCTATTTTATGACTCCATTTCCATTGATGAATTGGAGATGGAACCCAACTAGGGTAGAACCTATCTATTTTTATCATTCCAAACTATGGGAGGAAAACGCCAAAGACTTCTTTTATGAAAATTTTCATAATGTGGTGATCCCCATTCATCAAACACTATATGGTCATCCACCTCCTCGTATTTCAGATCAAATTATGGGAAACCTTTAAAAAGTTGCAGATTGGTTCATTGAAGAAAATTTATCTTCTATCAGGGTTTTCGGATGCTCGGTTTCCCCTCATGCTCTCCCAAATTTTCTACACGACAAACTAATGTGCAGAGAAGTGGCTTACCAGACGGTAACATGAGGCATTGGCAAAGAGATAAAATCATCTGAGAAGAAAGTTTGGTCATCCTTCCCTCTACAAGTTGGAAGGTTTTCCTTGTTGGATTTTGGCCATTCCAAAGTAGAGGCTGCAACTTTGGAGGATGTAAAATTGGTCAAAATTGAACTCAAAAGACATGATCCATACAAGATCATGGAGAATCACCTAGCTCAATGCAATATGAAAATATATATTCATGAAGACTCCCATATGATGATATATTCAGTGGAATCAGATCTTATGAGGAGGTACAAGGCAGAGTTCAGACATTATCCCCTAACCAACAAGCCAATTTCTTCACTTTCCAAAGGCACATACGAAATAGTTTGCAGGGAGAATTGATAACCACCCCTCTGGTGCAGGGATCCATACCTCCAGGTTTTGAACCAGAGTCTTCTAGTAAACAAAATATCGAAGAAATTCCAAAGAATCTCAAAGTGTCTACACAAGAATTAGAAACCTCGTGGGCAGGATATCTAGGGCCAAAGACAAAGGTTTAATATGAAACACTTCTCAAAGATAAACAAATGTTACCTCCTTTATCACTAGCCACCCCTAATGATACCTCACAAACAACATAAGGTAAGTAGTTTACAGAGATAGGCAATCCTATTTTAGCACTAACTCCTCTACAGTCAAGTTTCGGAAATCTGGGTTTCGAAGTTATTTTTGCAAGCGATCTCACCCCGATCTCACTTGAAGAGATGCCTCCTTCGAACCTTTTCTTTAGCAAGAAAAGGAGGGCCATAGTCAGGAGAGAATCACAGTAGAAACAAGGGGTAGTAACCAAATGACAAAGGATGATATTTTATCAACATGACTTGGAGGATTCAGAGCTCGCCAAGGAAATGGTTGGTACATTAGAGGCCTTCACTACAGCCAATCAGTGGTCGGTCGAAAATCTGGCAGAGCAATTGAAATAGAGAAATCTATTGATAAGCCAATTACAGAATCAGATAAGGACTGTAGAAAAGAAGGTCAGAAGTGAGGTCAAAAAATATCTCGAGCAAGATAGAGCCAGTGATAAACAAGATATTCAACAACTAAAATCTAGTCTTGATGAGATGCACATTAGTGTCCAGCCGAGCGAAGGGTGGGCCATTCAGTAAGGTGAACTAGTGAGGTAATTACAGGCCAAGTTGAAGTTGACTGAGAACATGGTTATAGATATAATCATTTTCCAAGAGCAGGCAGTGGAGGTATGAAAAAAGCTGGAGATAGCACAACAAATCCTTTTTAACAAGGTGGTAATTATCCAAAATCATTTTCGGGTGGTGAATGAATCATTGGATAATATTTGTTTCAGAGAAAGAGAGGCTACTGCATCTTGGGTCATTTTTCAAGAGGCGGTTGTGTCATCAGCCAGAGAAGAAATGTATGTAGTTCCCAGGTTGTCTATTTTAGAGTAGGTTAGAGGGGACATACTATTGAAGACCCAGGAGGCCAACATAGCCAAAAGTAAAAGAACAGCTAAGGAAATCAAGGCTTATGAAGAGTCTTTTCACTCACTAAATAAAGAATATTTAAGCCTCAGAAAAGGTGATATTTCCGAATTATTGGAACAAGTTGACGTAGAAAAACATCAACTTGATATCAAAACATTCTTAGAAGAAACTCAGGCTGAAATCTCACAGCCAAAACAGGTCGATGTCGCTCAGATAGATAGATGGCTGCTGAAACCTAATTTGCAGCTACAGTTGATGACTTTAGAAAACAAAAGAATGGAAGACAAATTTCCACTATTAGAAAGGAAATTGTATATTTTTTAGGCTAAGAATGTGACAGAACCCTCCAGGATAATAGCACAATTTGTAAGAAGATGTGTCGAATGTATCGGACAAGGAAAAGATAGTGCTTTAAATAAATAATGAGGTAACCTATACACATCATCTATATAGGTCACAATTAGAGACTATTTATGTCCGAGCTGGAAAACAAGGAAGGAAAATGCCTCTGCCAACACGAGAAAGAGACAAAGGAGAACTAAATGAAGCATTCCACCTTTCTCATTTTGTAACTGTTACTTTTTAGAAATAAGGGGGATTCCAACCACTTAGGGTTGTGAATCTTTGTATAAATACATATTCAAAAGAATGAACAAAGGCTACTTCTTGTTGGTTGTAATTGAGAAAACTCTCTTCATTGAGAATTAATACAAGTGTAGACTAGAGATTCCACATTTCGTCCAGTTTGAGTTATGTGTTCTCCCGTGTTTCCACATTACAGCATCTTTTTATATATTTCCTTGATGAATGCCTGATCGCAATTTAGTACAACATCTACTGTGATTATATTTCATTTAGTTATCTGATAGCAAACAACTTTTCCTCTGTATTTACTATTGGTAAATACAAGACCTGTGAGTTAATTAGATTGCTAGATTTTATGCTTCATTTAAGGTTATATGATCTATTTTCTTCTTCTGTAACAAAGTGAGATTCTTCTGTAATTGATTCCTTGCTTTGGCTAACAAATTTATATTTTTCTCTCATTACATTCGATATTTTTAATTTTAACTCAAGCACGTAAAACAACCTCTGAGTTGTTATACTATTAATTCAATTTAAGGAATTTCTCTCACATAACTCAGGTAGAAAAATAAAACATTAAAAATTTCTTTATTTCCTGATGCTTGACATTATGCTTTGAGCCTTAAGTATAAACTTAGGAACAACAGATGGGAAAAAGGGAAATTCGAATGGACTTTGTGGGCAATTTTTACATGCATTTTTTGGAGCATCAAGGGAAGGGAGAGTGTTGGAGGTTGAAGGTAGCTATAGTGGGCATGTGTGGTAGCTTTATGGAGCTGCAAATGCATGAAGAAGTAGGTTGTTAGGCATGTAGAGTGAAATTTTTGTGTGAGATTTTTCCCTAGAGAATTAAGTTGTTGTTGTGAGTTTCCTACTGAAGCTGACATCCTCGGAGTCCCCAAAAACATAGATTCCTATCCAAACCTATGTTGGAGCCCTAGAGGGAAGTCGGAAGGCTCAAGGGATTATGTGTATTGAAGGGGGTTCCCATTCCTTGGTTTGTGCGGGTTGAGGGGAAGAGAGATGGAGGATTGGGATAGTTTTAGGAAAAATTAGTTTGTTGTGGGTAAAATTGGGTTGTCAATGGACAATAGAGATAACCTCTCTTGTAGATTCATAACCCCATCTTGGGGTGATTTGTGTTGATTTTTGTACCTTGGGAGGTGTTCCTCATGTGTTTGTGACCTCCTTAGCACATGTGGGATGGAAATTACACTTTGTACCTTGTAGTTTTGTCTAATTTCACTTTGACTTAGGATTTTTAAGTCAAAAGTGAAATTTAGTCATTTATGCCTAAAATGACTATTAATTCACAAAGTGGGTGAATTAGAGACATAAAGTTGACTTAGGAATCTTAACCCAAAGTGGGTTATTGATTTATATTTTTTGGGGGAGGTATTAACCATCGATTACATGGGAGATTAGATGATCTCCACCATTCATATCTTCGATTTTCTTTTGGATGTCTAAGAAGGGTACAAAGGGTGAAGGAGGCATTCATTCTTCATTTTTTCATTGTGAGAGGAAGACTTGGAGGATGAGCATGAGGTTTGTTGCATGAGGTTTATTGATCTTGGGTGCTAGATTTCATGGAGGAAGGATACCAACTACTAGCCTTGTTTATTTAGTGGAGAGGTTTCGCTTATGTGGAGGGCACATTGCCAAATTGAGGTGCATTAGTTGTGGGAGGAATTCTAGCCATCATATTACAGTGAGACCAGTTGCAGAGGGAGGCCATCTAGAAGAGATTCATTTCTGTGGAGGGGTTTTCATATATGAGCTCACAGTTTGCTTCTGGAGCAGTTTCATGGTTTTGCCATCTTGTATGTGGGGCACACCTTCTTGGGGTGCACTTGGAGGCTTTGGAGTTGTATATCAGCTCAGAACAACCTGCTATTGTATCAGGTTCCATTATATATTGTACTTGTTGTATTCCACCTTCTGATTTCCTCATATATACATATATATTCCAAGTTGGTTTTCCCCCGAGGGGGGGTTATCCAGGGTCATGTTGACCAAAAATACAAGTGTACAAAAATGCATGTGTTAGTCTCTTATATCTGTTTATTTTCAGCTCTAAATATCTTTAGGTGTGTAGTATTTAATTTGGAATGCATGTACTAATTTCTGGTTACTAAAACTACATGCAAGAGCACCCAAAATCGCAAATATAACCATAACAAATCATCAAGAAGTTCTTGGATTGTTGGCTGTTATAAAACAACAGCATATACTTTATCAGACAGTTGAAACTTAGAGTGTAACTGTGGTCAAAGATAGACCCAGTAGGCAAGCTTGATAGGACCTGGAAATCTTCATGGTATCAGAGCTGAGGTGGTTGAAATTTTGATCAGTTGGAACAACATTTTGTTGGTTGTCATATACGTCTTCTTGGGAGATTTTTGAGGACATCCATTGACTCATTCAGTGGTTGTTAGAGGTCATATTTTTGCAGAGGATAGTTGGGCAGTTTTTGGCACTTGTCATCACTCTCTTTTCACACCTACGTAGTAGGAGTGGGGCTGATTTGACGTGACCTCTTTTCACACCTATTTTGTTAGGAGTGAGGTCAAATTACACTTGTCTCTTTTCCCACCTATGTTGACAGGAGTGAGACAGTGTTTTCCTTGGTAGTGTGAGCATCAGTTGGGGATTGCAGTTTGGCAGACATGTCAGCATCTCATATGCGAGTTGAGGATAGACTAGCAGGGGCTAGAAATTGTTCGCCTTGGAAGGTGAGGATGATATTCGTCTTAGAGGACCTCGAGCTATGGGACATAGTCAATGTAGATATTCCCCCCA
>JASDQU010688647.1:13798-38701 GCA_032191745.1 Picea mariana
TGTGATGCAGTTCATGATCATATCATACCCCATTTGATGGGGAAGGCTGGTGCATACGAGATGTGGGCATCTCTATGAAAGTTGTATGAGAGCTCCAATGAGAATTGGAAGATGGTTCTTCATGACCCACTCAGGGGAATTCACATGCTCAAGGATGAGTCGATAACTTCATTCCTTGGTTTTCACACTCAGATCAGAGATGAGCTTGGAGTCATCAGAGAGGTTGTTGATACTAAATATTTGGTGAGAAAATCTATGAATGGCTTCACCAAATCCTGGGGTCCATTTGTACGTGGCATAGTTTCTAGAGAGGTCATGCCTACATGGGAGAGGATGTGGGATGACTTCGTCCAGGAGGAGATTATGTTTGTAGGAGAGGGTTCTGGACAGTGGTAGTAGTAGCATCAACAAATTGGTCAGGGTGAGGAGGATCTTTCTCTTTCGATGAAGATCAAGAAGAAGGTCGTCCATGGGGGTTGTCAAGGTCCCAAGTTTGGGCCCCCCCCATAGGGGAATGGAGGAGGAGAGAGCAGCAGTGGTCAGGGAAATGGTCAGAGGAGAGATATGAGAAAAGTGAAGTGCTTTTTTTGTAAGAATTTCGAGCATTATGCTGGACAGTGTCCGAATAGGAAGAAGAAGAAGGGTGGTACCACAACTACAGCAGATGAGATAGATTTTTAGACACAATTTCAGAGAGAGTGTGTTTTTCTCATATGTTGCACTTCAATTGAGATGGCACCCAGTATCTAGTATATTGACAGTGGGGATTTGAGCCATATGATAGGAGTTCAAGAGCATTTTTTTGATCTCAGAGACACCGAGCTCAGGATAGAGATTTCTCTTGGAGATGACAGAATGGTCAAAGTTGCTAGGATTGGCCCAGTTACATTTTAGAGATATCTTTCCACCTATATCATTCATGGACGTTGTTTTTGTCCCTGACATGAAGAAGAATTTGATTTCAGTTTCCACCCTTGAGGATAGAGGTCTTGAGGTGACATTCAGATGCACCGAGGTACTAATTAATCCTCGAGGGTCTTCACTTTCCTCAGAACAAGTGATTGGAGTGAGGGATGTGAAACTGTTCAGATTTCATTTTCAGCCACTTCATGAATTGGAAAGGAGTAGCGACAACAACATACAGTTATGTGAGTTATGGCATCGCAAGATGGCCCACCTACATCATGGGGCTCTTGGAGGACTAAGAGAGGTTGTGACCGAAGTGTCATAGATTATCATAGAGAATCAAGATGTTTGTAAAGGGTGTGCGCTTGGTAAGTTTACCAACTCATCGTTCCCCCGTAGTGACACCAGGTCAGCTGGGATACTAGATTTAGTACACACAAATGTGTGTGGGCCCATGACTCAGAGGTCCTTGAGTGATTGTGAGTATTATCTCACATTTATTGATGACTACTCGAGGAAGACTTGGATCTATTTCCTGAAGGACAAGAGTGAGGTCTTCACATGGTTCTAAGATTCCAGAGCTCTTGTGGAGAACCAGTCAAGAAAGAGGATCAAAGTCTTGTAGTCAGATAACTTTGGAGAGTATTCCTCGAGAAAGTTTTTAGACTTCTGTACCCAACATGGGATTAGAATACAAATGACCATAAACTACAACCCCCAATAGAACGGGGTTGCCGAGAGGAAGAACCAATCCATTACCAGTGAAGTGAGATCCATGTTGCATGATCAGAGTTTGCCTTTGTACTTATGGGCAAAGGCATGTGCTACTGCAGTTTACTTGCAGAACGGGAGCCCCTACAGGATATTGAGGAAGATGAATCCTGAGGAGGCCTTCACTAGTAGGAGGCCATATGTCGAGCACATCAGGATCTTTGGGTTCTTGACTTTCTCTCATGTCCCCTCAGAGAGGAGGACAAAACTATATTCCACAGCCCAGTAGGGGATTCTAGTTGGATACTCAGAGGTGTCGAAATCCTATTGCATGTACATTCTGCCACTTAGGAGAGCGGTGGTGAGAAGAGATGTCAAATTTTAGGAGGATGGGGATTTTGTGATATCTCTTGAGTAGAGAGTTGGAGTTGAGGATGATGCAAAGTCATCGATTGCAGTCTTAGAGGGAGAACAATCTCAGATTTCAAGTACACCAATATCAGGGGTGACAGGGTCACCATGCACAGCTTCAGGGTCACAGTCAGAGAATGTTCAGTCAAATGGAGAATAGACTTTAGAGGGAGCACAGACTTTAGGATCACAGAGTGTTGAGACGAGTCCTGAGGCAGTCACTATTGGGCAAAGAGACCTTACTTCTCCATTGACCACTTCAGGGAAGAGGAGACCTAGATGGTTTCAAAAGATTGTGAAGGAGGACAAGGAGAATGTCGAGGAGACCCAGAGCTAGATCAGAGAGAGCAGGCCACCAGTCAGATTTGGGGCATACTTAGCACTTGCAACGAGTATCAGGGATATTGAGACATAGAATTTTGCGTAGGTAGTGGACCATCAGGTATGGAGAGAGGCCATGGTAGAGGAGTATGACTCCATTGTGCACAATAATGTATGGGATGTGGTTCTAAGGCCAATGGGGAAGTCAGTTGTGACTTCCAGGTGGTTGTACAAGACCAAGATGGCTACAGATGGAAGCATTGAGAAACACAAGGCCCGTTTTATGATGTGAGGCTTCTCACAGATTGAGAGAGTCGATTATGATGAGAATTTTTCACCAATTGCGATATACACTTCTATCAGGACTATCATTTCCATAGCAGCAGAGATCGGCTGGCTCATTCACCAGATGAATGTGAAAACTGCATTTCTGAATGGATTTATTGAGGAGGAGGTGTACATAGATCAACCACAGGGGTTTGAGGTGAGTGAAAAGGAGACTCACGTGTGTCTTCTGAGGAAGGCACTATATGGTCTAAAGAAAGCTCCCCAAGCTTGGTATTCACACATTGATACTTATTTTCTTCACATGGGCTTCGAGAAGAGTGATGTTGAGCCAAACCTCTTTTTCATCATTAGGGGTGAGGACACGCTCATTCTCATTCTATATATGGATGATTTATTCATTACTGGAGCTGAGAATCTCATAACTGAGTGCAAGTTGGGGCTTGCATCAAAGTTTGAGATGAGTGATATCGAATTGATTCACTACTTTCTGGGTATGGAGGTATGGCAGGAGGAGGGTCACATATTTCTCGGGCAGGAGAAGTATGCAATAGATATTTTGAGCAAGTTTCAGATGGAGGAATGCAAATCCATGTGTACACCTATGATCACCAATTGGAAGAAGCTTAGTGCTTCAGATAGCCAGTTGGTGGATGCCACAGTATATAGGCAGTTGATCGATTCACTCATGTATATGGTTAACACCAAACCATATATATGTTTTGCCATGAATAGTCTCATTCAGTGCAGGGTTGAGCCGAGGAGTGTTTACATGGTTGGGGAAAAACACGTCTTGAGATATACTATTGGAACAGTGGACTATGGCCTAGACTATGCCAGGGGAGATGGAGTCAGTTTGGTTGGCTACACAGATTTAGACTAGGCAGGATGTGTTGTTCATAGAAAAATCACCTCAGGGTGTTGCTTTAGTTTGGGGTCAGGACTTGTTTCCTGGTTCAGCCGGAAGTAGAAGTCAGTTTCTTTGATTTCAACCGAGTCAGATTATATGGTGGCCAGTCAGGCCAATTGTAAGGCTATTTGGCTTCGTAAGATGTTGGTTGGTTTATTTGGTCAGGAGATGTCACCGAATGTCATTCAATGTGATAATAAGAGTTGTATCAAACTCTCTCAGAATCCAGTTTTTCATGACCAATCGAAGCATATTGAGATCAGGTACCACTTCATTCGTGATTGGGTTCAACGAGGGGCATTTTAGTTGTTTTATGTATTGACAGATGCCTAGGCTGCAGATATTCTCACCAATTCCCTACCATGGGGCAAACATGTATATTTCATAGACAAGATGGGCTTGGTGAGGAACACCATCCTTGGTAAGAGGGAGTGTTGAGTTTTGTACCTTGGGAGGTGTTCCTCATGTGTTTGTGACCTCCTTAGCACATGTGGGATGGACATTACACTTTGTACCTTTTACTTTAGTCTAATTTCACTTTGACTTAGGATTTTTAAGTCAAAAGTGCAATTTAGTCATTTATGCCTAAAATGACTATTAATTCACAAAGTGGGTGAATTAGAGACATAAAGTTGACTTAGGAAACTTAAGCCAAAGTGGGTTATTGATTTAGTTTTTTTTTGGGAGGTCTCAACCATTGATTAGATGGGAGATGAGATGATATCCACCATTCATATCTTAGGTTTCCCTTTGGATGTCTAAGAAGGGCACAAAGGGTGAAGGAGGCATTCATTCTTCATTTGTTCATTGTGAGAGGAAGACTTGGAGGATGAGCATGAGGTTTTTTGCATGAGGTTTCTTAAGATTGGGCGCTAGCTTTCATGGAGGAAAGCTACCAATTACTAGCCTTGTTTATTTAGTGGAGAGGTTTCACTTCTATGGAGGGCGCATTGCCAGATTGAGGCGCATCAGTTGTGGGAGGACTTCTAGCCATCAGATTGCAGTGAGATCAGTTGCAGAGGGAGGCCATCTAGTAGAGATTCATTCCTTTGGAGGGGTTTTTAGATCTAAGATCACAGTTTGCTTCTCGAGCAGTTTCATGGTTTTACCAGCTTGTATGTGGGGCGCACCTTCTTGAGGCATACTTGGAGGCTTTGGACTTGTACATCAGCTCATAATGAGCTACTATTGTATCAAGTTCCATTATATATTGTACTTTTTGTATTCCACCTTCTGATTTCCTCATATATACATATATATTCCAAAATGGATTTCCCCAGGGGGAGGGGGCGGGTTATTCAGGGTCATGTTGACCAAAAATACCTATGTACAAAAATGCATGTGTTAGTCTCTTAGATCTGTTTGTTTTCAGTTGTAAAGATCTTTAGGTGTGTTGTATTTAATTTGAAATGCATGTACTAATTTCTGGTTACTAAAACTACATGCAAGAGCACCCAAAATCACAAATATAACCATAACAAATCATCAAGAATTTCTTGGACTATTGGCTGTTATAAAACACCAGCATATACTTTATCAGACAGTTGAATCTTAAGGCCTAACTATGGTCAAAGATAGACCCAGTAGAAAAGCTTGATAGGACCTGGAAATTTTCATGGTATCAGAGCTGAGGTGGTTGAAGTTTTGAGCTATTGGGACAACATTTTGTTGGTTGTCATATACATCTTCTTGGAAGATTTTTGAGGACAGCCATTGGCTCTTTTAGTGGTTGTTAGAGGTAATATTTTTGCAGAGGATAGTTGGGCAATTTTTGTCACTTGTCATCAGTCTCTTTTCACACCTACGTAGTAGGAGTGAGGCTGATTTGACGTGACCTCTTTTCACACCTATTTTGGTAGGAGTGAGGTCAGATTACACTTGTCTCTTTTCACACCTGTGTTGACTTGAGTGAGATAGTTTTTTTCCTTGGTAGTGTGACCAATAGTTGGGGATTGCAATTTGGCAGACATGTCAGCATCTCATATGTGAGTTGAGGACAGGCTAGCATGGGCTAGCAATTGGTCACCTTGGAAGGCAAGGATGATATTTGTCTTATAGGACCTCGAGCTATTGGACATAGTAGAGGCAACTGTTCCCCCCATTCTTGTCACTTCTCTCGTCTTGGTGGCATAGTTCAAGAAAAGGAGCAATAAGGCGAAGAGGACTATTTGTGACACATTTCATGATCATATCATACCCCATTTGATGGGGAAGGCTTGTGCATACAGAATGTGGGCATCTCTATTCAAGTTGTATGAGAGATCCAATGAGAACTGGAAGATGGTTCTTCATGACTCACTCAGGGGCATTCACATGCTCAAGGATGAGTCAGTAACTTCATTCCTTAGTCATTACACTCAAATCAAAGATGAGGTTGGAGCCCTCGGAGAGGTTGTTGATCCTACATATTTGGTGAGGCAAGCTATGAATAGCTTCACCAAATCGTGGGGTCCATTTGTACGTGGCATAGTTTCCAGGGAGGTCATTCCTACATGGGAGAGGATGTGGGATGACTTCATCTAGGAGGAGATTAGGCTTGTAGGCGAGGCTTCTAGACAGCGACAATAGTAGCAACAATAGATTGGTTAGGGTGAGGAGGATATTTCTCTTTGGAAAAAGGGAAAGAAGAAAGACGATCGTGGGGGTTTGCAGGGTCCCACGTTTGGGGCCCCACCAAAGGGGAGTGGAGGAGGAGAGAGGAGCAGTGGTCAGGGAAGTGGTCAAAGGAGAGATATGAGAAATGTGAAGTGATTTGTTTGTAAGAATTTTGGTCACTATGTTGGACAATGTCTGAACAGGAAGAAGAAGAAGGGTGGTACTGCAGCTACAACAAAGGAGACAGATTTTTAGACACAGTTTTAGAGAGAGTGTGTTTTTCTCATATGCTGTACTTCAGTTGAGATGACACCCATTATCTAGTATATTGACAGCGGGTATTCAGTCCATATGAATGGAGATCGAGAAAAATTTTATGATCTCAGAGACACAGAGGTCAGGATAGAGATTTCTCTTGGAGATGACAGATTGGTCAGAATTGTTGGGATTGGTACAGTTACCTTTCGGAGAGATAGCTTTCCACCGATATTGTTCATGGACGTTCTTTATGTCTCTGTCATGAAGAAGAGTTTTATTTCAGTTTCCACTCTCCAGGATAGAGGTCTTGAGGTGACATTCAGAGGCACCGAGGTACTGATTAATCCTCGTGGGTCTTCACTTTCCTCAGGACAAGTGATTGGAGTGAGGGATGTGAAACTATTCAGATTTCTTTTTCAACCACTTCATGCATTGGCAGCGAGTAGTGAAAAAAAAATACAGTTATATGAGTTATGGCATCACAAGATAGAACACCTACATCATGGGGCTCTTGGAGGACTGAGAGAGGCTGTGACTGGAGTGCCATAGATCATCATAGAGCATCATGATGTTTGTAGCGGGTGTGCGCTTGGTAAGTTTACCAAGGCATCGTTCCCCATGAGTGACACCATATCAACTGGGATACTGGATTTAGTACACATGGACATGTGTGGGCCCATGACTTGGAGGTCCTTTAGTGGTTGTGAGTATTATCTCACATTTATTGACAACTACTCAAGGAAGACTTGGATCTATTTCCTGAAGTCCAAGAGTTAGGTCTTCACATGGTTCCAAGAATCCAAAACTCTTGTGGAGAACCAGTTGGGAAAGAGGATCAAAGTCTTGCAGTCAAATAATGGTGAAGAGTATTCCTCGAGAAAGTTTGTAGACTTATGTGCCCAGCATGGCATTAGAAGACAGATGAATGTACCCTACAACCCCCAATAGAATGTGGTTGCCGAGAGGAAGAACCAAGACATTACTGGTGAAGTAAGATCCATGCTGCATAATCAGAGTTTTCCTTTGCAGAGGCATATTCTACTGCAATTTACCTGCAGAACAGGAGCTCCCACAGGATATTGCAGAAGATGAATCCTAAGGGGGCCTTCAATGGTAGGACTCCCTATGTCGAGCACATCAAGATATTTTGATTATTCACTTTCTCTCATGTCCCCTCGGAGAGGAGGAGAAAGATAGACCCCAAAACCTAGTAGAGGATTCTAGTTGGATACTCAGAGGTGTCGAAAGCCTATCGCATCTACATTCTTCCACTTAGGAGAGTGGTGGTGAGAAGAGATGTCAAATTTGAGGAGGATAGGGATTTTGTGATATCTCTTGAGTCGAGAGTTGGACTTGAGGATGATGCAGATCCACCGATTGTAGTCTTAGAGGGAGAACAACCTCAGATTTCAAGTACACCAGTATCAGGGGTGACAGGTTCACCGTGCACAGCTTCAAGGTCACAGTCAAAGAATGTTCAGTCAAATGTGACACAGAATTCAGAGATAGCAGAGACTTCAGGATCTCAGAGTATTGAGATGAGTCCTGAGGCAGTCACTCTTAGGCAGAGAGACGTTACTTATCCGTTGACCACTTCAGGGAAGAGGAGACCTAGATGGTTTTAGGAGATCCTGAAGGAGGCCAAGGAGAATGTCGAGGAGACCAAGAGCCAGATCAGAGAGAGCAGGCCACCAGTCATATTTGGAGCATACTTAGCACTTGTGATGAGTATCAGGGATATTGAGCCACATAATTTTGCGTAGGTAGTGGACCATCAGGTCTGGAGAGAGGCCATGGCAGAGGAGTATGACTCCATTGTCCACAATGATGTCTAGGATGTGGTTCCGAGGCCAATGGGGAAGTCAGTTGCGACTTCCAGGTCGTTGTACAAGACCAAGATGGCTGCAGATGGTAGCATTGAGAAACATAAGGCTCGTTTTGTGGCGCGAGCCTTCTCATAGATTGAGGGAGTTGATTATGATGAGACTTTTGCACCAGTTGTGAGATACACTTCTATGAGGACTATAATTTCCATAGCAGTAGAGATCGGTTGGCGCATTCAGCATATGGATGTGAAAAATGCATTTCTAAATGGCTTTATTGAGGAGGAGGTGTACATAGAGTAGCCACAGGGGTTTGAGGTGAGTGACAGGGAGACTCACGTGTGTATTCTAATTAAGGCACTATATGGTCTGAAGAAAGTTCCTCGAGCTTGGTATTCAGGCATTGATACTTATTTGCTTTAGATGGGCTTCAAGAAGAGCGATGCTGATACAAAACTCTATTTCGTCATTAGGGGTGAGGACACGCTCGTTCTCATTTTGTATGTGGATGATTTATTCATTACTAGATCCAAGAATCTCATAGTTGAGTGCAAGCTGGGACTTGCATCATAGTTTGTGATGAGTGATATCATATTGATGCACTACTTTCTGGGTATGGAGGTATGGTAAGAGGAGGGTCACATATTTCTCGGGCAGGGAAAGTGTGCAACAGATATTTTGAGTAGGTTTCATATGGAGGATTGCAGACCCATGTCTACACCTATGATCACCAACTGGAAGAATCTTAGTGCTTCAGATAGCTAGTTGGTGGATGCCACAGTATACAGGCAGTTGATTAGTTCACTCATGTATCTCGTTAACACCAAACCATATATATATGTTTCTGTGAACTCTCTTAGTCAGTACATGATTGAGCCAAGGAGTGTTCACATGGTTGGGGAAAAACACGTCTTGAGATATATTGTTGGGACAGTGGACTATGTCCTAGACTATGTCAGGGGAGATGGAGTCAGTTTGGTTGGCTACACATATTCAGACTAGGCAGGATGTGTTGTTGACAGGAAAAGCACCTAAGGTTGTTGCTTTCATTTGGGGTTAGGACTTGTTTCCCAATTCAAACGAAAACATAAGTCAATTTCTTTGAGTTCGGTCGAGGCAGAGTATATGGTGGCCAGTTAGGCCAGTTGCCGGGCCATTTGGCTTCGTAAGATGTTGGTTTGTTTATTTAGTCAGGATATGTCACCAAATGTCATTCACTGTGATGTTGGTGTTCCTCATGTGTTTGTGACCTCCTTAGCACATGTGGGATGGACATTACACTTTGTACCTTGTACTTTTGTCTAATTTCACTTTGAATTAGGAGTTTTAAGTCAAAAGGGAAATTTATTCATTTATTCCTAAAAGGACTATTAATTCACAAAGTGGGTGAATTAGAGACATAAAGTTGACTTAGGAAACTTAACCCAAAGTGGGTTATTGATTATGTATTTTTGGGGAGGTATCAACCATCGATTAGATGGGAGATGAGATGATCTCCAACATTCATATATTAGGTTTCCTTTTGGATGTCTAAGGAGGGTGCAAAGGGTGAAGGAGGCATTCATTCTCCATGTGTTCATGGTGAGAGGAAGACTTGAAGGATGAGCATGAGGTTTCTTGAGCTTGGATGCTAGTTTTCATGGAGGAAGGATACCAGCTACTAGTGTTGTTTATTTAGTGGAGAGGTTTCACTTCTGTGGAGGGTGCATTTTCAGATTGAGGTGCATCGGTTGTGGGAGGACTTCTAGCCATCATATTGCACTGACATTAGTTGTAGAGGAAGGCCATCCAACAGAGCTTTATTCCTGTGGAGGGGTTTTTAGATCTGAGCTCACATTTTTCTTCTGGAGTAGTTTCATGGTTTTGTCAGCTTGTATGTGGGGTGCACCTTCTTGGGGCACACTTGGAGGCTTTGAACTTGTATATCAGCTTAGAACGAGATGCTATTTTATCCGGTTCCATTATATATTGTACTTGTTTTATTCCACCTTCTGATTTCCTCATATATACATATATATTCCAAACTAGTTTTCCTCCGGGTGGGGTTATCCAGGGTCATGTTTACCAAAAATACCTGTGTACAAAAATGCATGTGTTAGTCTCTTATATCTGTTTATTTTCAGTTGTAAAGATCTTTAGGTGTGTTGTATTTAATTTGGAATGCATTTACTAATTTCTAGTAACTAAAACTACATGCAAGAGCACCCAAAATCGTAAATATAACCATAAAAAATCAGCTAGAATTTCTTGGACTGTTGACTATTATAAAACACCAGTATATACTTTATCAGATAGTTGAAACTTACATCCTAACTATGGTCAAACATAGACCTGGTAGGCAATCTTGATAGGACCTAGAAATCTTCATGGTATTAGAGCAAGGGTGGCTGAAATTTGGAGCAGTTGGGAGAACATTTTGTTGGTTGTCATATACATCTTCTTGGAAGATTTTTAAGGACAACCATTGACTCAGTGGTTGTTAGAGGGAAATTTTTTGTAGAGGATAGTTGGGCAGTTTTTGGCACTTGTTATCAGTCTCTTTTCACACCTACGTAGTAGGAGTGAGGATGATTTGATGTGACCTCTTTTCACAACTATTTTGTTAGAAGTGAGATTAGATTACACTTGTCTCTTTTCACACCTATGTTGACAGGAGTGAGACAGTGTTTTCCTTGGCAGTGTGAGCATAAGTTGGGGATTGCATTTTGGCTGACATGTCGGCATCTCATATGCAAGTTGAGGACAAGATAGTAAGGGCTAGTAATTGGTCTCCTTGGAAGGAGAGGATGATCTTCGTATTATAGGACCTCGAGGTATGGGACATAGTTGAGGAAACTGTTCCCCCCATTCCTGTAATTTCTCTTGTCTTGGTGGTGGATTTCAAGAAAAGGAACAATAAGGCAAAGAGGACTATTTGTGATGCAGTTCGTGATCATATCATACCCCATTTGATGGGGAATGCTTGTGCATACGAGATGTGGGCATCTCTATGCAAGTTGTATGAGAGATCCAATGAGAACAGAAAGATGGTTCTTCATGACCAACTCAGGGGCATTCACATGCTCAAGGATGAGTTGGTAACTTCATTCCTTGGTCGTTACACTTAGATCAAAGATGAGGTTGGAGCTGTCAGAGAGGTTGTTGATCCTAAATATCTGGTGAGGAAAGCTATGAATAGCTTCACCAAATAGTGGGCTCCATTTTTACATGGCATATTTGACAGGGAGATCATGCCTACATGGGAGAGGATGTGGGATGACTTTGTCGAGGAGGAGATTAGGCTTGCAGGAAAGGCTTCTGGACAGCGGCAACAAAAACAGCAACATATTGGTTAGGGTGAGGAGGGTCTTTCTCTTTGGACAAAGGGAAGGAAGAAGGCCAACCATGGGGGTTTACAGGGTCCCAAGTTTGGGGCCCCACCATAGGGGAGTGGAGGAGGAGAGAGCACCAATAGTTAGGGCAGTGGTTAGAGGAGAGATATGAGAAAAGTGAATTTCTTTGTTTGTAAGAAGTTTGGGCACTATGTTGGACAGTGTCCAAATAGGAAGACGAAGAAGGGTGGTACCGCAACTACAATAGAGGAGATAGATTTCTAGACACACTTTCAGAGAGAGTGTGTTTTTCTCATATGTTGCACTTTAGTTGAGACGACACCCAGTATCTGGTATATTGATAGCGGGGATTCGAGCCATATGACTAGAGTTCAAGAGCATTTTTTAGATCTTAGAGACACTGAGGTCAGGATAGAGTTTTATCTTGCAGATGACAGATTGGTCAGAGTTCCTTGGATTGGCACAATTACCTTTTGGAGAGATAGATTTCGACCTATATCATTCATGGGCATTCTTTCTGTCCCTGGCATGAAGAATAATTTGATTTTAGTTTCCACCCTCCAGGATAGAGGTCTTGAGGTGACATTTAGAGGCACTGAGGTACTGATTAATACTCGGGGGTCTTCACTTTCCTCAAGACAAGTGATTGGAGTGAGGGATGTGAAACTATTCATATTTCTTTTTCAGCCACTTCATGCATTGGCAACGAGTAGCAAAATAAAAAAAACAGTTATGTGAGTTATGGCATCGCAAGATGGCCCACCTACATCATGGGGCTCTTGGAGGACTGATAAAGGTTGTGACTGGAGTGCCACAGATCATCATAGAGCATAATGATGTTTGCAAAGGGTGTGCGCTTGGTAATTTTACCAAGGCATCATTCCATGGCAGTGACACCAGGTCAGCTGGGATACTAGATTTAGTACACACAGACATGTTTGGTCCCATGACTTGGAGGTCCTTGAGTGGTTTTGAGTATTATCTCACATTTATTGACGACTACTAAAGGAATACTTAGATCTGTTTCCTAAAGGCCAAGAGTGAGGTCTTCACATGGTTCCAAGAGTCCAGAACTCTTGTGAAGAACCAGTTAGGAAAGAGGATCAAAGTCTTGTAGTCGGATAACTGGGGGGATTATTCCTTGAGAAATTTTGTAGACTTTTGTGCCCAGCATGGCATTAGAAGATAGATGACCATACCCTACAACCCCTAGCAGAAAGGGGTTGCCGAGAGGAATAACCAAGCCATTACCAGTGAAGCGAGATCCATGTTGCATGATCAGAGTTTTCCTTTGTAATTATGGGCAGAGGCATGTGCTACTACATTTTACCTCTAGAACAAGAGCCCCCATAGGATATTGGGGAAGATGACTCCTAAGGAGGCCTTCACTGGTAGGAGGCCCTATGTCAACCACATCAGGATCTTTGGGTTCTTGAATTTCTCTCATGTCCCCTCGAAGAGGAGGACAAAGCTAAATCCCACAACCCAGTAGGGGATTCTAGTTGGATACTTAGAGGTGTCGAAAGCCTATTGCATCTACATTCTTCCATTTAGGAGATTGGTGGTGGGAAGAGATGTCAAATTGGAGGAGGATATGGATTTTGTGAGATCTCTTGAGTTGAGAGTTAGAGTTGAGAATGATGAAGAGTCTCCAATTGCAGTCTTAGTGGGAGCACAGCCTCAGATTTTGAGTGCACCAGTATCAGGGGTGACAGGGTCACCATGCACAAATTTAGGGTCACAATCAGAGAATGTTCAGTCAGATGGGGCACAGACTTCAGAGGGAGCACAGACATTAGGATCTCAGAGTGTTGAGATGAGTCTTGAGGCAGTCACTCTTGGGCAGAGAGACCTTACTTCTTTATTGACCACTTTATGGAAGAGGATACCTAGATGGTTTCAGGAGATCCTGAAGGAGGCCAAGGAGAATGTCGAGGAGCCCAAAAGCCATATCAGAGAGAGCAGGCCACCAGTCAAATTTTGACCATACTTAGCACTTGTGACAAGTATCATGGATACTGAGCCACATAATTTTGCGTAGGAAGTGGACCATCAGGTCTGGAGAGAGGCCATGGTAGAGGAGTATGACTCCATTGTGCGTAATGATGTCTGGGATGTGGTTCCGAGGCCACTGGGGAAGTCAGTTGTGACTTCCAGGTGGTTGTATAAGACCAAATGGCTGTAGATGGAAACATTGAGAAACACAAGGCCCGTTTTGTGGCACAAGTCTTCTCATAGATTAAGGGAGTCGATTATCACAAGACTTTTGCACCAGTTGTGAGATACACTTCTATCAGGACTATCATTGCCATAGTAGCAGAGTTCGGTTGGTGCATTCACCAGATGGATGTGAAAACTGCATTTCTGAATGGCTTTATTGAGGAGTAGGTGTACATAGAGCAACCACAGGGGTTTGAGGTGAGTGATAGGGAGACTCACATGTGTCTTCTAAGGAAGGAAATATATGGTCTAAAGCAATCTCCCCGAGCTTGGTATTCCTTCAAATGGGATTTGAGAAGAACGATGCTGATCCAAAACTCTATTTCATCATTAGGGGTGAGGACATGCTCATTCTCATTCTATATGTGGATGATTTATTCATTACTAGAGACGAGGATATCATAGCTGAGTGCAAGCTAGGAGTTTCATCAGAGTTTGAGATGAGTGATATCAGATTGATGCATTACTTTTTGGGTATGGAGGTATGGAAAGAGGAGGGTCACATATTTATCGGGTAGGGGAAGTATGCAACATATATTTTAAGCAGGTTTCAGATGGAGGATTGCAGACCCATGTCTACACCTATGATCACCAAATGGAAGAAGATTAGTGCTTCAGATAGCCAATTGGTGGATGCCACAGTATACAAGTAGTTGATCGGTTCCCTCATGTATCTAGTTAACACCGGACCATATATATGTTTTGTCGTGAACACTATTAGTCAGTACATGGTTGAGCCAAGGAGTGTTCACATGGTTTGGGAAAAAAACATCTTGAGATATATTGTTGGGATAGTGGACTATGGCCTAGACTATGTTAGGGGAGATGGAGTCAGTTTGGTTGGCTACACAGATTCTGACTGGGCAGGATGTGCTACTGACAGGAAAAGCACCTCAGGGTGCTCCTAAATTTTGGGGTCAAGACTTGTTTACTGGTTCAGCCAGAAGAAGAAGTTAGTTTCTTTGATTTCAGCCAAGGCAGAGTATATGGTGGCCAGTCAGGCCAATTGTGAGGCCATTTGGCTTCGTAAGATGCTGGTTGGTTTATTTGGTCAGGAGATTTCACCAAATTTCCTTCACTGTGATAATCAGAGTTGTATCAAACTCTCTGAGAATCTAGTGTTTCATGATTGGTCGAAGCATATTGAGATCGCGTACCAATTCATTCATGACTATGTTCAGTGAGGGGCATTTCAGTTGTAGTATGTATCGACAGATGACCAGGTTCCAAATATTCTCACCAAGGCCCTGCCACAGGGCAAACATGTATATTTTAGAGACAATATGGGCTTGGTGAGGAACACCTTCCTTGGTAAGAGGTAGTGTTGAGTTTTGTACCTTGGGTGGTGTTCACCATGTGTTTGTGACCTCCTTAGCACCTGTGGGATGGACATTACAGTTTGTAGCTTCTACTTTTGTCTAATTTCACTTTGACTAAGGAGTTTTAAGTCAAAAGTGAAATTTAGTCATTTATGTCTAAAATGACTATTAATTTGCAAAGTGGGTGAATTAGAGACTTAAAGTTGACTTAGGAAACTTAACCCAAAGTGGGTTATTGATTTAGATATTTTTGGGGAGATCTCAACCATCGATTAGATGGGAGATGAGATGATCTCCACCATTCAGATCTTAGGTTTCATTTTGGATGTCTAAGAAGGGTGCAAAGGGTGAAGGAGGCATTCATTATTCATTTGTTCATTGTGAGAGGAAGACTTGGAGGATGAGCATGAGTTTTTTTGCATGTGATTTCTTGATCTTGGGCACTAGCTTTCATGGAGGAAGGCTACAAGCTACTAGCCTTGTTTATTTAGTGGAGAGGTTTCACTTCTGTTTAGGGTGCATTGCCAAATTGAGGCGCATAAGTTGTGGGAGGACTTCTAGCCATCAGATTGCAATGATATTAGTTGCATAGGGAGGCCATCCTATAGAGCTTCATTTCTATGGAGGGGTTTTCGGATCTGAGCTCACAGTTTACATTTGTAGCAGTTTCAACGGTTTTGCCAACTTGTATGTGGGGCACACCTTCTTGGGGCACACTTGGAGGCTTTCGACTTGTATATCAGCTCAGAACGAGTTGTTATTGTATCAGGTTCCATTATATATTGTACTTGTTTTATTCCACCTTCTTCTTTCCTCATATACACATATATATTCCAAACTGGTTTTCCCCATAGGGGTTTTATGTCATGTTGACCAAAAATACCTGTGTACAAAAATGCATGTGTTAGTCTCTTAGATTTGTTCATTTTTAGTTGTAAATATCTTTAGGTGTGTTGTATTTATTTTTGAATGCATGTACTAATTTCTGGTTACTAAAACTACATGCAAGAGCACCCAAAATCGCAAATATAACCATAACAAATCAGCAAGAATCTCTTAGACTGTTGTCTGTTATAAAAGAATAGCATATACTTTATGATACAGTTGAAACTTAGAACCTAACTATGGTCAAAGATAGACCCAGTAGGCAAGCTTAATAGGACCTGAAAAGCTACATGGTATCAGAGCTGAGGTGGCTGAAATTTTGAGCAGTTGGGAGAACATTTTGTTGGTTGTCATATAAATCTTCTTGGAAGATTTTTGAGGACAGCCATTGGCTCATATAATGGTTTTTATAGGGAAAATTTTTGCATAGGACAGTTGGGAAATTTTTGGCACTTGTCATCAGTCTCTTTTCACACCTACACAGTAGGAGTGAGGCAGATTTCACGTGACCTCTTTTCACACCTATTTTTTTAGGAGTGAGGTCAGATTACACTTGTCTTGTTTGACACCTATGTTGACAGGAGTGAGACAGTGTTTTCCTTGTTAGTGTGAGCATTAGTTGGGGATTGCAGTTTGGAAAAAATGTCATCATCTTAGATGCGAGTTGAGGAAAGGCTAGTAGGGGCTAGCAATTGGTCACCTTGGAAGGTGAGGATGATCTTCATCTTAGAGGACCTCGAGCTATGGGACATATTCAAGTCAGTTGTTGCCCCCATTCCTGTCACTGCTCCTGTCTTGGTGGAAAAATTTAGGAAAAGGAACAACAAGGCAAAGATGACTATTTGTGATGCAGTTCATGATCATATCATACCCCATTTGATGGGGAAGTCTTGTGCATAAGATATGTGGGAATCTCTATGCAAGTTGTATGAGAGATCCAATGAGAACCAAAAGATGGTTCTTCATGACTGACTCAGGGGAATTCACATGCTCAAGGATGAGTCGATAACTTCATTCCTTGGTCGTTACACTCAGATCGGAGACGAGCTTGAAGCCATCGGAGAGGTTGTTTATCCTAAATCATTAGTGAGGGACACTATTAATAGCTTCACCAAATCGTGGTGTCCATCCAGTAGAGCTTCATTCCTGTGGATGGGTTTTTAGATCTAAGCTCACAGTTTGCTTCTAGAGCAATTTAAGTGGTTTTGCCAGCTTGTATGTGGGATGCACCTTATTGGGGCGCACTTGGAGGCTTTGGAGTTCTATATCAACTAAGAACGAGATTCTATTGTATCAGGTTCCATTATATATTGTACTTTTTGTATTCCACCTTCTTCTTTCCTCATATATACATATATATTCCAAATTGGTTTTCCCCAGGGGGGTTTTATCCAGGGTCATGTTGACCAAAAATACCCATGTACAAAATGCATGTGTTAGTCTCTTAGATATGTTTATTTTCAGTCGTAAAGATATTTAGGTGTGTTGTATTCTTTTTGGAATGCATGTACTAATTTATGGTTACTAAAACTACATGCAAGAGCACCCAAAATCGTAAATATAACCATAACAAATCAACAAGACGTTCTTCGATTGTTGGATTTTATAAAAAAACATCATATACTTTATCAGATAGTTGAAACTTAGAGTCTAACTGTGGTCAAAGACAGACCCAGTAGGCAAGCTTGATAGGACCTAAAAAGCTTCAATTTGTTGTTGAGATTTGGAGCAGGAAATATATGGTTGGGCAAAACATTCATCCCCTACGGTTAGTTGCACGTATGTTGATAAAAGATAAGTGTTTTATCTATTTTTTTTTCTATTTGTATTAATGGGTTTTATTATTGTGCATAAAATTTGAGTTTTTAGTGATCCGTAGGTTGTTGTGTGCATGCTAAATTTAGTTACATTCATTTTTTAATAATGTTATTAGATGCATGAGTGTTTTAAGCATGATTCGCTACATTTAATTATAATTGTATCATTAAAAAATTATGGGTTTAGTAGTAGGGGCACCACATAGTGGTATTAGATATGTAGGTTACAACACTAGCCTACCTAGGTCTACTACAACAGAGAAAATTCTAAACTATGTAGTTTTTGGGTAAAAAATCATTTTTCCTAGCATATTAATTTGGGGTGAAGGCCCTAAATTTTGAATTTTTGAATGATGATTGTTGAATTATATGGGGGTCAATTTGGCCACTTAATGGATGAATTCATCTTAGATGGTTGAGTCATGTGTTTTTGCGACAACCATGAGCCTGAAAAACATAAAAATTGACTAAGTGTCAAAATATGTTGAAGTCATCGATATAATGTGTATTAGGGAGGAAAGGAGATCCTTTGTCAAAATTAAAGTGAAGGAAGATCTTTCAAATTCACCAAAGTCATCTTGAGAAAAATCTATGGAAGGTGAGCTTACTAGAGTTGTCTCGATCATGGTGTTGGCCTCTACAGTGGTAATGGAAGGTGGCTTTTCTTCCTTGGTCTCTTGGACAAATTCTTGTAGCTTTACGAATGCCTCTTCCTTCTTTGCCAACTCCCAATGTAGTTAATCCATCATGTAAGTGAGCCTTTCCTCCTACCAATTATCCATCTAGATGATCTTCTCTACCAATTGCATAAGCTCCACTCTGATCACATCCCAATATTCCATGACAATTTTGAGGGATCCTTGGCATTCATCAAATCACTTATTTAGTAATGGAATTAGTTTGAAAAAGGTATCAAGTTTCTTTTACACCTATTCCATCCTTCGGTCAGACATCTATAACTTCTTCTTCAAGTGATTATTCTCTTCTTCAAGTTGCACATTGATGGCTTGTAAGTCTTCCATTCTTTCTCTCTTCACTTTACCCATGCTAAGTTTGTATTTTTTTCAATTTTCCAGTAGCTATGTCACAATTAAGAATTCTCTACTTCGATACATCGTGATCCATAAACAAGGGATTTATAGCCAACTTGCTCCACAAACATGGATCCACTGCAAAATTAACTTCCATTATGATCCTCTGTAAAATTAACTTCCAATATCTATTTCTATATCTTATGTATATATATTAGTCCTCTAAATGGATATAAGGCCTCTATTCTTAGTGTATCCCACACACAACAACCAACTAACAATGCAATAATAAACATGATATAGACTACAAACTTCTTTGTTGTTATCATTTCTTCTTTGTTATAAGGATTTGTTGTTCTTATTTTCTTCAAGGCTTGAGATCTTTTGTGTTTGTAATGGTTTGTTCTAAAGTACCAATTGAATGAGAGACCCTTAGAATCCATTTGTTCAATAACTCTTTTCAAGGGTTGAAATCCAATTGGTTGCATGTGTAACGTGTGGACATGGATACCTCATTATTTCTTGTTCTTATATTTGTTAGGTGATAATACCCCACCAAACTTGTTATGCACAAAGTTAACTCCAACTATCCACTTTTCCATAGAAAAATTTCACAAATTATATTAGATGTATAATTTTGTTCTCTACTCAAGATATTACAACACAAGCTAAACATAGCATAGTAATAACTGAATAAGTACAGTCCATGATGGTCGAAAAAATAAAATTTGTTCTGTCTGCGTTAACTGATAGTGGATAGAGGTGATTTGTGAGAAAGGTCTATGCTAAATATACTTTGAGCTGTGCTCTGTTGAGAAAGAGGTCTAGAAGACTGATACAACTCTCTAAAAGGTTAGGTGGTTATCCTAAAATAATTTTAGAACATGAGTGGGGCCCTCATGCTCTTCTACCTAGAGATTGTGGGTAATGATTCCCTCTTTCTTCTTGAGTGATGCCCTTCTACTCCAACAATCCACTTATTATCAAAAATCTAATGAAAAAGTATTCAATTACTGTATATTTATATCCAAACCAATAGTAAGAAAATTGTACCATTCCAACAATGAGAAATGACAAGCTTTAACTCATACTTTTAATAAAATACAAAACTCACATACATATACATTGTCTTCTCAAGTAAAAGGAGTTTCAGGGATGAAGCTTCACCAGTAGAAGGAATATGGTTCAGAGAGCCTTAATAATGGATTGGTATGTCTCATTCAACACCCATCCTTCTACATTTGTTATGCTTGCAATCATACTCCAATTCATGTTGTACACCAAAATTCATCATGTATGAGACAACAAAGTATGAGACAACAAACAATTATATCACACTCGAAATGGATTACTAAGATGAATGGATTGTCATAACCATTGCTTCTGTTAGATCCCAAAATGAATCAGTCAATTGTTTCCATTTTGTAGGTGATAGGATGGTCATCTATAGGATTCTATATTTTTTTTTAGATTCTTCTAGTGTCAAAACATAGGTTTTTAAATTCGTGCACTAGAAATAAGTTGATCCTCAAAGGTTGGTTTTAAAAAATTTCATGGAAAAGCTTTTCAACAGCTAACACATGTTGCAAGGTTGATGTTAGCTGGTGAAAGCATCAGATTTCAACAGTTAAGGTGTACTCTTCCGTAGACATGGATTCTCATGAAAGCGCTAAGCATAGACTTCTCTTCCATGATTCCAGAAATCAAAAAGGGACACACTCGACACACGTCACACAATCATTATGGAGCGCTAATCGAAGAAAATGATGATGATGATACCATTGTGCACGTTTTAATAGGATATTATGGCGGATCATGCTTGTAATTTCATGCTCTAGCAATGAGAGGATTGGAGATGATGAATTCACATTCATCATTGTAGATAGAGGAGAAAGTACCAGTCACCCGATGACATCAAATCAACATTTCATATTTTGAACACATGTTGTTCACAGGTAATATGAAATGGTTCCATTTTCTAAAACTGACAACACAAAAAGTTTTCACGAGCGCAAAACCTTGGATCAATCAAGAAAATCATTGTGTCAATTGTCTATAAATCATCTGAGGATCGAGTCACAGATGGAAATGAATCTAAGTGGGTTTCTACTAAGGAAAGAATTGGATAGCCTTTCATTTTTTCAGTCGCATCCAAATGTGCAGAAGCGTTTCTCAGACACAGGATGCATGAATTACGTGGAGAGGCTACATAATGGTTACCACCAAGAGACAACTGAAGTTTTTTCCAAGTCGTATGATGGGAGGAAATCTAGTGTGGGATCTCTAAAGATGATATTAGATTAAGCTACCATCGCCACAACAACTAGCTTACCCAGAACATGCCAAAGCTGGTTTAAGACAACAGTGACCAAGAATTTGAATTTTAGGGTATACCTCAAGGAATAATTCAGAGACATAACCTGAAAGAAAAGCATGCTAGTTTCTCACCTAGAAGATGAATGGAAAGACCTGTTCAAAGGCATTCAACTCTATTTCACCTCAGAAGGAAGGTATGACAAGCTAATGTTATATCATTTCAGACTTCTAGATCATTTCGCAGGGAAGACCCTCCTGAATTTGCCTTTCTTCCTTCACAGAAGCCTAACCAAAGTATGTAAGAAGATTAGAGCCAAACCTTTAAGCATAAAAAATGCCCTTTGTCATTTTGTCTTGATCAAATTGATAATTTTAGAGGAACTGAGACAAAGAGGAAGAACTTGGCAGCAATTTCTCTTCTGGGAAGGTTTGAGACCCAAACTCAACCTATAAATGAGCAAAATAAAACAGGGAAAAAGCAGTCAACTCCTCAGAGAAGTTCAAGGAGGAGGAGAGCTCTTCGAGGATCACCAGAGGACAATATTTCTAGCATAAAGTCCAAGAGAGAAAAAAAGAAATTAGATTTTGAAACCAAATCAGAGTAGTCTACAGTGAAAAAGACAAATGTTCTCAATTTTCCATACACAGATTCAGAAACAAAGCTAGAAAGGGAAGATGAAAGTCAAGTCATTAAAATTCTAGATCACTCCATGGAAATTGCACAGGACTATGAAAATTTTACTCCCATATATGAAGGTGAAACCTCAAAAATAAAGAAGTCAAAGAAATCACAAAAAATTAAAGAGCTGAAAGAAGTGATAGCACAACAGGAGGTTTTGGAAAGAGTGATCAAGGCAAGATACAAAGCCTTATCAAAAAACTTTGCAAAGAAAAATGCAACTTTTGAGAAGTTAGCTCATAAGAGTGTCAAAGACAAAAATAGAAAGAAGAAAATCACCAAGGATTATAACAATTTGTGGTGGTTAGCAAAACGCTTCAAGAGGAAAATCAAGAAATTGAAGAAGAAGATTAATACAAATCTAGATCTACAGGTACTGGCCTGGGTTGTTGTGAATTTACAGGGAGATAAATCAAAGGAAAACTGAGTTTTTGGTAAAACAACAGTTTTGAATATGAAGGGTTTCTTTTTGGAAAAAAACAGATCTTTCACCAATGCAAAAGGCGAAATTATAACCAGTTAGTTGGTGAAAAGTAGAACTTTCACCAGCTAACTAGCAGATCGTAAGGCGAATTAGCTAGTGAAACTACAGAATGATTTTTTTGGAAAGTTAAGCTGGAACCAAGTGATTTTAAAGTGATTAAAAGTTTATGGGAGCATCAAAGGATTAACCACCAAATCAAAAAACAATCAGCATCAAAGATTTGTGGAAATTTTGGGACCAAAGTTAAAAAAGGTCAACTAAAATTTTGGTTATGGTTGTTGAAAGATTCCAGCTATAGAAGACAGGTGTCTTTACCCTGCATGACACATCAGAGTCATTAAAGTGATGAAGACCAGATGTCAAAGATCAACAAGAAGATAGTTCGAGTCCTAGGAACTAGTCTTTTGATTATCAAATTATATTTGGTTAGTTTTATTTTCTATATTTAGATATATAGATCCAAGTTTTCAGGATCTAAAAACTGATTGTAAAGGCTATAAATGCCTATCTTTTTAAGAGATCAGGGTTCAATCTAGGAGACATTTTCTAGCTATTGTACTAGACTTCTTATATTGATAATAGAATTACAGTCCTCTTTTGTTTTCAATGTCACATTCTTTCATATATTTCATTATTCTGCACTTTATTTCAGTTTAGCTCAGCTTCTAAGAACTGTCATCTTCTTATCAAGATCATGAACTTGAATTAAAGGAATTCTTGTTGTGTTGTATGACCCTGCACTTTGTTGTATTTGGTTATCTAGACTGGTATTCTTCATCCCCTGTTCAAGTTTTCTATCTGATTATTGATTTCTAAAAGCACTATCTTATTCGAATGCATGATAAGTGGTCACTTTCATTAGCTTTTGAGTTATCTCATTGTTCCAAGCATACCTATTTTACCATATTCTTGAGTTACCAAACATCTTTGGACTACAACCCCAAAGAGTTTCTTGGAGTGATAACAACTTCCATACACAATGTTTTTACAATTCATGAAATAAGAATTTATAAGCGAGGTCCCTTCATATATTCACAAGAATAAGATAAATGAACTTTACTTGTATGTTATGACAATGCAAATTCTAAAATGCATTGAAAAATGTAGCGATGAGTTAGTGGAGGTAGTATCTACAACTAAAAATATCACTTGGAATTGCCTACTTAGGAAGTGACCCAAGGAAACCAAGGATTCACATAGTGACCAATTGTACGCCCACCAGTAAATGAGAGGAAACCCTCCTATAAGTGTATGACCTGGATAATTTGTATGACCCATACATCCATGTGTGGCCTCAAATTCATGGTAAATATTCTGTGTAGGATAAAAGGGGGTATGTATGGGCTCAAATACATTCCCGACACTGATTCGAAGATAGATTTTGAGACTAATAGTCTGAAAGATGAAATCATTTTTGTTCTTCATAATTAAATTTCCATCCCTGAAATATCAAATTATAGACTAAGCTAAATAATTGTAACAACTAGTTTCTAGTGGCCATTGATTTCAGAATACAACAAGAAGGGATGGATGTTATTACAAAGCCAATGTCTATCTAGAGTGCCCATTGAAAATGAATTTCAAACTAAATATATTGTAATAGAATGAAATTTCTTCATCACACAAATCAATCCAATTAGTAGTGAAATTTTAAACACAGAGAAACACCAATAACTTAGGCACAATAATTAACATATCCATAGTGAAATTCCATCACACAAAGACACTGAATTTCACTTGGGGAAACTCAAAAGATGAAAACCCTAGCATTGGATGGTTTCACAATTTTCATTTCAACAATATCTAGTTATAATGCAGTTCATGGATATATGCCCCTTCAACAATTTGACACACAACTCCATCTCCTTTTCATTCTCTCCTCCTAGCCAAAAAGACCCTTTGAGAGTGAAACTACAAGAATAAATAGGGAGATATGGGATAATGGGAAGTGTTGACGGGTCCAAATGGCTTGTCAATAAGTTAAGGGAGAATGCCCGATGGTAGGTATCAATTAGACCTACTCTTGTTTGAGATGGTATTTTTGCAATGGCCGAATTAAATTAAACATCCATTAATTCTACAACATTGCAGTAAAATTCAAGAATTTCTATAATTTATCACATTTGCATACAAATTTATCAATAATAAAATTTTTTTATAAGAGATTAAAAACAATTGCATAATTTTAAATACCTGAACCTGATGCTAATAACGCTCCATTTGTCCTTTAGCTTCTTGACCACTGTTGCACTGTAAAACACTGCCCAAAACCTAGTTCCTCCCTGCCAACTAGGTAACTTCCTAGCTCCAGGATATCATATGGATATCCTAGCCCCCGTGCCCATAACCTCCAGCAACCCTGGTGCCTGAATGATACAATCCCACTCCCAAAACTCCACTTCTCTTTGTAGATCTAGAGCCCCCAAAATCAATCGCTCCTCCCCCGTAGCATCCCCTGCCGTAAACCTCCTTCACCTCCATATTCCTCCTTCACCGACTTCCCCCTCATTTACTCCCTACTTAACCCATTTATTACCTTCTTATCCTTTCACCGTTAATGCCCCTTATCCCTCCTTTATTATTTTATCCTCTTGTAGTTA